>CANNZV010000934.1:0-198289 GCA_947561585.1 Caprella mutica | reverse complement strand
GTTTGTCTCTCACACCTTCACACAATGTCCGTCCCTTCAACAACACATCCCTTCAACACATCCCTCCCGTCCCTTCAACAACACAGGACTACACACAACATTCACTCACTGGAGCACCTTTGGCCCCTTCCTCAGGCAGTTGTTAACTTCCTAAGTGATGCTGGTATCCCAATTATAGGCTCGAACAATTCCACACAGTGCATCGGGTGGGTGGCTAACAACAACATAAGATTAGAATTAATATCATTGAAAACGATAGGCCCAGAAAACATGGCCTGCTTCGAAATGTTTGCGAATCTTTTGTTGTGCGTTATCTCCTTTGTTTAAACCTTAATGGTCATCAATTTGAACTGTTAATCACATTTCACTTTTGTATTAGAAGCTATTCCATTTAATCCTGTTATCATATATACAGATTTTCCAGTGATTCAAAGTGTATATACCTACATTGTTTTGATAGTTTAATAAGGTCTCGATATCATTAGAATAAAACTCTCCATTATTTCCCCTCGATATTTTATTACGCCATTTTACGGTAAAAATAATTACATAATTATAACATTGTTTGCATTGACATTACTTTCTTCAAATCCTCTTCGTATGCAGGTAACATTATATTTTTATTCTGTTCAAGTTTACCATTTAATCTGGCTTATTGGAATATAATCCTCTTAACCTGGTGCTGCTAATTAAGATCAAATTCCCCCACCTTTGTGTTAACTTGAAGCTGATGGTGCAGGATATTAATTAATTTCTTTCGTTACAAGTAAATCATATTACACTGAAACACACTTATTATAATAATAATACTTATTTAAATGCAGAGAGTACTAGCTACTATTATTATTGATACAATTATAGACAAAAAAAAAACGAAGCATAAAAATGAACTAGTAATTAATCACGTCAAAAAGATTTCGATCTGCTGATTGCCATACCCTACATAGTCATTATATCCTGAGTTTACCAAATTACCGACCTACTGTTGAACTTTTAGTTGTTAATCCTGCCTACAAGACTACTGAATTAGTAGAATTTATATTTAAAGCATAATGACGATGAAATGATAGTAATGAAATTTAAAAAGATAATCAACTTAACAAGGTAGAGGGCTTTTAAGCTACCTAACTAATAACAAAGAATAAATTCGACTAACTTAAAATGAACTAAGATTTTTGTCTTGAGTAGTTTGCAGGTCGTAGTGATATGCAAGTAACTTGGATTAGTTATGAACAACTGAAATCAGTAACGATGTCATTAGACGTTTTGAGTATTCGGTCTCTGTCCCAGAAAATTATTTTAAATTATTTCTTTTCAATGTGCCAAGTTTCAAAGTTCATTTAATTTAATTCTTTCAATAAATTCAACTAAATCTTGCGTAGCATTGATTTGAAGTAAATTATGAAAGAAGTTATAATTTTAAATATCACATTTATAGAAATTATTTATTTTGTGAGTTAATTAGTCTATGAGGTAAGATTTCTCATCTCCAGATTCAAAGTAATTTATTCTTTTTAGCTTTAAAAGTAATCGTTGATTCTTCCTTATATTACAAGTTAAGTATATGTTTAATTCAATATCATCCAATCTAAAACTTACCTTCAATAAGTATTTTTCAATCCACCTCATTATTCCTAATTCTTCTTTTTAAAACCTAACACCAAAAATAATTTATTCATTTTTTATTTAGTGTGAAAACGTTTATCAATATTAATACCAAAAATTTACATAAAAAACTTTCAAATTCATTTCCTCCCTTAGTGAATAGAATGCACGAATTCTCTTATTCAATTACTTTATTTTAATCATTATAAGAAAATGTAGGCGACATTTCACAAACAATATAAGTAGTTAACTCTACGAGGCAAACTTCCTTTTTAATTTCAGAGGATAAAATACAATTCTTTGCTCAGTAATGTTCTCTTCTTCTAGTTTACTAATTTCGATTCGCCCAAACAGTAATATCAGCCGCCAGATTCTTTACGAGACTGTCCAACTTTGGTGATAACCTTTTATAATCGTAAAAAAATACGATCCACATAACCTCAATTGGAAGTCATCTAAGTTCTGAACTTTCAAAAATTAACACATCAAGTGATCATTAAAATGACTATAGACTTCAGTTTCGGTATGATTAAAATTAAATCTACGAGGACGAAAGCGCCACACAAAAGTTTTTCTCGACAGTGTGTATAAAAGCTCTAGAAAAGTGTGACTCTTATTCCAAACAGAAACTATTTAATTAGTTTAATTGTGACTGTAACATTCACAGAGAGGCGTTTGCATGTCTCTTAAAAGAGAAAATATCTCCCAGAAGAAATGAGTTTCCTTTAACCCTAATTTTTGTAGTCAGTCCATATGCTCGGTGTGTGATATTACTTGATTCAAAATGCATCTAACTTAATAAGATACTAAACATAAATATGAGTGAGTATGGACCAATTTATTGGGTTTAACATTAAGATTTCAAATATAGCAGTGAAAATGAAAATACTGCTGACGATTCTAATTATGTAATATTTTTGAAAAGTTATTTCAATATATTTTATTGGAAACTGAAATCAATCTGGACATCTTTTCAATATTTTTCTGATAACACGACAGTGCAATAAGAAGTTAATTGGAAAATCATGTCATACAAAATCTCGACCCCTAAAATATTTCCCTGTGTCAGCACTTATTGAATCTAGATTTCATCTCATCATTTGGATTATTATCATATACAGCACGATTTCGGACTCTCAATTCGTACATATTTAATTGTATTTAAAGTAAAATGGTTAATAAGTTTCCCCCACAAAGTTAAAGAAATGCATTAGAGCTATAGAAAATTTCTGTTCTGAATTGCTATTAAAATATATCATTTATATTTTGTATCAGCTCTCACAAACCGAGCAACTAAAAATGATTGTAACTTTAGAAAAGTCTCGATAAGGTTTATCTTCACTTTTTCAAACAGGTTGAAGGTAAAATAATTGCCATATGAAGTGCCTCCATAAAGTTAAGGAAGAGAAACTCAAGCAGATAATCAAACTCTAAAATTATTCCGCACTTCAGTCTCGATGAAAAGATTTTCCACCGACTTTGAATTTACTGCAGAAATCTGAGAGTGAAATTTTGAAAGGTACTCATAAAGAATAAACTGAAAAATGGTATTAAGCTGCGTAACATAATTTATAAGCACACTCACTATTTAAAAAAACCTTATAATATTGGCATGGAAAAGTGAATAGTGTAGTAAAGACATATAAAATAACTTCAGCATAAAGCTATATAAATTAGGTTTTTCATTCCAAATTATATTAATTATTCACTAATATTGACATGTTATTCATGAGTGTGCTGAACTTATGACGAATGATTTTATTTCTCTAAAGTAAATGCCATGCGCATCTTTCACATCATTTTTATCATTGTTATCATTTATATCACACATAAAAAGAACTATTTTCCCCTCAAAACATTTCAACTGAAATGGTTACTGTTTTTCCATAATACGAAAATACATTACTATAGTCTAATATTTGAAATTAAGGGGCAGTATTTTTTCAAAGTATGCGGTGTAATAAAGTGTCTCAAACTATCCTATGCATGGTGAAATAGTTTCGGTAATTTTTTCTAAGTGCATCACACTTCTTATTAAGTGCATTGCACTGGAATGCTGAGACACTTAAGTGCATAGCACTGAAATGATGCCAAGCTCCAGAAAGACACAAGTATACCAAAATAATAATTGGTACACTTAAATGTCACGTTTTTTGACAAATTTTAAACCAGTTGTTTCAAAAAAAAAAATAACGGCATATCTCAGATTTTATTTGAACTGCTAAATAATTTGAAGCTTTGTAACTTAATAATTTAAATGCAAGACAGCTTTTAAAAGAAGCATATCTAAGAGTAATGAAAATACTAACATACCTATTAGGCGAAAGTTTAATTTTGACTGCACGGCCCCTTTAAAAACTATCCAGGCATTAGCTGTTCAAAAACTGCTCTAAAATGTTCGAATTTTCTTTTCTTAGAGCTGCAATCGTCATTAATTCACATCCGTAGAGTTAAATTCAATATTTCAGATTTGGAGGGTAGACTAAAAGTTAACTAATGAAGGAACAAAATAACTAACAAATTTGACAGAAGTTTTGATTGTCTTCTAAAACTGTAAATTTTAGCAGCTTCTTGAAATAACTACAGGAAATATGGTAGAGCCTGCAAATGACTGTGGGTGATAATTACCTTTACTAGTTTTATGGAAGTTAGACTTGCGAATGAGAATTTTCAATCTATTATATAAACAATATTATTGATATAATTATTTCTCAATAATAAAAATATTTGTTGCAGTGTTCACGATGGGAGATTTTGATTTGAAATGGCAATGTTTATTGAAATTCTGAAGGATGATTTAATAAGTGATTTGAGAATGATAAACTGTTACCAAGTGAAACTCCGAGAAAATGAACTTCTCTTCTCAACTTAATTGACGCAGTTGATAAGTATTACGGTATGAGAAAACTGTGCATTTTTATAGTCAGGGTTAATGAATATTGAATATATTATTTTTCTGAAGCAAGTTAGTAATTAAATTTAAAGGGAAATTGACATTAGTTCGTGTGAATTATGTACAAAGTGGATTTCAGAAACTTCACAGAAATAGTAGAATCATCAACACAGAGAAAAAAATCTTTGATTAGTTATACTTAATAAAAAAACGATAGAAAATGGAAAATAATTTCAGTGCAAATATGAACATTATTCCCTCCAATCGATAATATTTTATATCATCAATGATATAGTGACCACTGGCATCTAAATAAAATAATGGTGTTTTATTCTGTATTCATGTATCCAGAGTCATAGAAAATATAGAATTAGTTTCCATTCGAATTGATATTCTAATGTTATTAATTTGTGGAGTAGAGAAGAGGCTTCATTTGGCCTGAGGCAGGGCCTAATGAGTCTCTGTTCATATCTTCAAAAGCTACAATTCATTTGAAGAAGTTGCTTTACTAAAGATTTTACCTCGAGTGTTTTCATTTCCTCTGATAGCTCCCTAATGATGGGGAAGCTTGAGGCTGAAGTCATCATAACAAGTGCACTCAATTGAGGAGATTTAATCTAAGAGAAAGGTATAGTCTTGAATAAATGTTCTCGTAACCTGAAAGTACCGCATGAAGAGAGACGACACACATTTATCTAGAAGGGAAAATAATGCTCAGCTTTCATTGTCGTACTCTTATTATGATATTAATATTTATTCAGTCATGAAATGCAGTATTTATGATTTTCAAACTATATTCAATTCAGTGTGGCCTCTCTTAATGTAATTTATATTTCACTGCCATAGACAAATAGACAGCGCTTCTCAATCACAGATCGCTTCAGATAAAAGTTGCAGAGGAATGATAACACAGAGAAGCTGTCTCATGCAATGAAATGGATTGCCACAAAATGATATTCACATTAAAAGTAGTGTTTTAAGAAAAATACGATATGCCCCATTGACCATAAAGTTCCATTAACATCAGCTTATTCTAATTCTACTCACTTGCATCACGTCAATCAAAAGTATACAAAAGAATGGAGAATAACATTTAATTTTTGGTATCATAAGCTTTGATTTTTGAATATATTGCAGGATGGCAACTTTTGAAGTATTTAATGGATTTTATTTATTTACTATTTTTAATATTTATTTGTTTATTAAAAAAATATTTATTGTTTATTTGTTTATCTAAATTATTTGTTTTAAGACATATTGGTTATAACCTTACATAAACAGTAAACTTCTCGAACTTTCATAGACACATTCGGGTGTATTAACAATCGATCAAATTAAAATAATTAATCAATTGGGTGGCTCCTCCACTCCTAAGTGTATTTTACCTGGTGTAGATAAGACGTTGTGAATTTTTGTTTAGCGTAAACTCTTAGTTGGAACCTCCTAGCTTCAATCGGTCCACTTTTCCTTACTATAAAAGGCTTCTGTATCAGTCAATGACTGATGCAGAATAGAAAACATTTCATTCAGGAACCAATCCTGTTGTTTTAATTGTCCTTCCTCATAATACTTTTATAACCAAACTTTACCATTTAGAGTCAGTTTCAATTAACTCAATTTAATTGGGTGAAGAGAACTCGGAGACTTGAAATGATCTTAGGGAAGCATTGTAATTATTCCTCTCATCTATATTAGAACATAGAATAAAGAATAAATTAGACCCTAGAACTTCAACAGGGTTAGAGTTACAGAAACTGACCGAATGTTTGGCGTTTCAAGAAGTTGTGTCTCAAAAGTAATGACTTCCTTTGAAAGAGAAAGAAAAACGTTCAGAGCAATGTACAAGTCTGGTCGAGAATCGAAAATGTCCAATTTTAAGAGCAAATCGCAAGGCCACGGTATACTAAACTTATACATGGTTTCAACAAAAATTATTCGTCGGAGTTTCAAAAAATCTGGATGGATTCTATAAAAAAGTTTGCAAGTTGTTTCCATTTTATATTGTTTGTGTTCGTTGTATGTCTATTGGAATATATTCATTTTCTATTTTAAAGGTATATATTATTTCAACCTTTGGAAGACCATTGCATGGGTATTCCGAAATATTGATGAATAACTTAACTATTAATTAACTTAAGTTGCTGAAACTCCGTTACTTTATTTGTCTATAATGTATTCCTGTATTGTTTAATATCGATGATAATTAACAATGTGTTTTGTTCTATTTAGTTTTATATCCCTTTTTACTAAGCGGACATCTAGACTCCGGATGAAGTACAATTGCTGTTGCGTCACTTTTGCGACACACTATGTGACAATAGCGACTTCACTTATAGGATTATTAGTAATTTTTGTTGTTTCAGCCAGGCTCCAGAATTCCACCTGGGAAATGATATTAAAATAAATAGAACAAAACATATCGCATTACATAAATGAACATAAATACGTCACGGACAATTAAGTCCTGCATTTCAGCAATTCAAATCAAGTTTTTAAAGTATAAATCAATATTCACACTGGAACGGGTTTCTCATTCGTTTTGGCTAAAGCTTTGAAGTCATTTTTATCTCTTTTAATTATCTACCCTCAACCTAATTCATCATAAAAAGCGAGTTATCTCGGTAACTAACTAACTAGGGTACTTACGTAACTTACAGCCAAAATAGCCTCATCATTTTGATTTAATGTTCGCCACACTATGAAACATGGCTTCTCTCTGTAGAATATGAAGAAAAAATTAGAAAATAACAAAAGAGAGATTCATTCTATATCTACACCAAATAATATTTGCAATTATGGTAATTATTATATCACAAATATTGAACGGTGCTGTCCCCAATTACCGTTTACTGACGTTTGAGTCATATTTGCTAAACAGGTTTTTTTAATTTTTGTGCCAATTAAACATTGTTGGTTGCTTTAACTGCTTTCATTCCCTGTGTGTTTGATAGACAATAATAATTTTGTTACTAAATTATGAAAATAAAGAATAAACAATTAATATTAAAAGGATGAATTCACATTATCCCATTAAAATCTGAATGCCTAGAGCCAGCTCCAAACAATCAGAAGTGTTACATAACATCCTTCATGTTGATTTTGTCATAAAACAAAAAAAATGTAGATTAGTTTTCAACTAGCCATTATGTGGCAGCTCTTTAACTGAAATAATTTAATTTTCCATCAGAGCACATTAAAGTGCACGGCAAATACTCCACTGAAGAGACTATTGTCTTTGAAATCGTTGTGATAGTGAAGGGAGTGTTTGAGTTATTGAGGGTAATTTTTCATCTCGAAAGTAAAGTTTCAATATATTTACAAAAACTATTGGATTGATAGTTGGTGAACATTTGAAAAAGTTCATAGCTGTGGGTTTAGTGTGTGGATATCATTTGGTGTAGTTGGACTCTTTTAGTGTGTAGGGAGTATATAACGGTTGTGCTGAGTATAGATTTCTGCATGACGAGCATTGAAACTAGTTATCTTGTTTGAATAACTGATATTGGATCATAGGGTTGCTCAGTGAAAATAATCTGAAAGTAGCTTGAAACTATAAAAAATAAGTAGACGTGAACATTTTTTTTTATTTCTAGCTATTTTATACGATAAATATATAATATCTTGTTAATAAATTTATTCTTCCTCAGTTTGACTCCAGGTTGCGCTCTCACTGCTCCCTGACTGCGAGAGTGACATCTCCGATCGGCTTAACCGCTGCCTCGAACCTGCTCCTATTTTCAATTGAGATTTGAAAAAATGATCATTTGAGCAAAAATAATTATTGTTTATTCAATCAATTGTTTTTTTATTATGATTAAAAAACCTAACTTAAACTAACTATATGATTTCAAAAAATTTAAAAGTAAAAAAATACAAATACAAACTAAAAATTGTCACAATTAATTTCATATCGTAGATATAAGTAACTTTCAAGACGAATATATTTCAATTGTATTTCTGAAATAGAACAGTTAAAGGAATATTATATTTCTGGTGAGATCTCTTTTCAATAAAATAGAATTAAAAAGGAAAGTTTTTTGAGTTTAATGTCGCCTATAAAATGGTTTATCATAATAACTATTGACTGTAATACATATTGCTTATGAGATGTTTCACAATAATTATTTGGACAAGACAGGAAATCTGGACTGGGTGTACCGGTATATGCGGTAGTAGTTCTGGCTGTTGCTACAGAGATCAACTCCGTAACAATTATTGTACGGTACGCATTTAATGGCTTCAGTAAGAATGAATTTATTTATTTCACCAAAAAAATAAATGTCCAAGAAATAAGACTAGAATTACCCAGCAGACAATTTTATTGATTTAATACTTTTTAACATAATTTTTTATCTCATAAATGATTATTGGTAAATAATTGAATTTTCCATTCTTAATTTAAAGAGATACCGTCTCTTTATATTAATAATATATAACGTACTAGTACATATAAAATATAACGTACTAGTACATATTAAATATAACGTACTAGTACATGTAAAATATAACGTACTAGTACATATAAAATATAACGTACCAGTACATATAAAATATAACGTACTAGTACATATAAAATATAACGTTCTTATGTCTGTCTTTTGAAAGTCGCATGCTACATACTTGTTGAAAGACAATGAAGCGTCATGCTACATGTTGCCCGTGTACTATAAGTGTAGCCGTTAAATAGCGGAACTTCTTAGCAAATAATTATGTCATATTACATTGTATATTATAACATGGCAATTTGTAAGTTTATTTCAATTCACAAACATCTCCATTCTTAAATTATTTCGTTAAAAAAATATAAAATTAGAAAATTTATATATCATTCTCTTTTAACTGGAAATTGATCGAAGTCTCAAAATACCTCAATATATTTTTTGTATTACAGTGCACCTCAGTTAGTTTTATCTTCAAATTATATAGGACTTTTCAAATCTCTTCTAATAAACTAATTTCTGCAATAGAAAATATTGTTTTAAACTCTCTGTCAGTTTTAGAGTTTATGAGAACAATTAAAAGTAATGGTGTAACTACTTTTCCCGAAATGAAAGCTCCCCCAATGACATTAATGTTTTGATAAGTTGTCCTCATCACGTATATCCGTGATAGGTAATCGAGTAAATTTATAACCGTGAGAGCATGGAAGTTGAGTGATCTAATTTAAAGTTGGAAGTGTTTCCTTGTTAGCGAGAAATATGAGACTTGGTGGCTCTGTTTTGAGACTCAAAAACTTAGGCCATTCCCGAGGTTGTTATCAGGATGGTGAAAAACAAAGGGAATCTCACGTGCATCACCACCAGATTGCTCATGCTCAACTTGTTCCGGAGTTTCACTTCGTAATTCGTTTCTGTCACATAAGTTTATAGCTACTTTATGAATAACAAACACATATTGATAAGAAAAATCCCATATATATAACATTCATAAGACTTTGAAGAATTATCTTGAAATCAATAAAAAAAGATTATGTTTGAAATTAATGGGCCGAATTGATCACTAGAATCAACGGTGCAAAATAGAATAAGTATTTATCATTTTATATCAACTGTGTTTCATTTCTCTGACTTCAGATATTCTTATATTTATGAACTAGATAGAAGAGTTTATTACTTAGTACAAATAATATAATATAAATATTGAATAACTATGTGAATAGATTGAAATATCATCAACACCGTTTATCATGTTATTTGTAATGTGAATTTTAAAATATTGTAGCCTTTAAATCTTTGCTAAACTTTTTGGATAGTCTCTTGCAATCTAAAAGGAGTGAGTGGATGTATTGTTCAATAAAGTCTTCTAACAGCTCTTCACTGCTCTGTAATTATCTGGTGCAATTTAGCACACTAATCTGCGGACCTAATTACTATGATTGGAAGGTGGGACGAAGGATTTACTTTAAAGGAGATTTATTAGTCTTATTACAAAGAGAATGGGGAGGAAACTAATATTGACACTTTTCTCAAAATAGAATATATTTAAAATGATATTTGAGTGTGATGTGAAATCCATTCGATTCTAATTCATTTATGTTTTTCAAATGCTCATAACTCATTAAATGATGCGAATTATTTAATGAGATTAACTTTGAAAGATGCATAAATATTACAAACTTAGGAAGCTCATGAAATCCCAGGGTATATTAATAGGAGAGCTATAAATAAAAAAGCAAGAGGGGAAGTAATTAATAAATAAGCAATGATTATTAACTAAATATTAATCATTTTAGGATAACTAAATAAACTACATTATTATACTATAACTATAATCATGCTGAATAAGGTCAATGCAATCATAATGCGACTGTCTCATCAGGTACCGATGAAGATTGTATGAATATTATTATTTTAGTTGATACCCTATCCACTACGAGGTGATACAAAGAGACATGAAGAGAAGAAGGTCTCGTAGAAGAGGGGACAGTGAAAGTACAGTCCATGCACTAGGTTGACTACTCGGCTACCACAGGTAAACGTGTCAACCCAATTCATGGATGGCAAGATCGAATAGACACCATGGTTAAGATAACAATCATACAAAAGAAATAGGAAGAAAAAGAACGACAAACTTAGCAATAAGCATTAGCACGTTGACCGCAATGTGTACCATATATGTACACGGAGAACTTAACAAACCGGCGATGTGCACATATTATATGGTACACGCATCAAAAATTGAAATATTTATATGTATATCAGTTTATTATAAATTTTAAGGAATGGTGTACTGTGACAAGAAGGTAAATAACTAAAATGCAAATAGATCATGAAAAATATGTTTATTTATAACTATAACTGGAATTAATGTAATATATGTTTAAACTTATCGCCAGTAAAGCAAACATGCTGGATCAGCAATCGCGGTCAACGTGTTAGGCTGCGCGCAAACTAAAAGCGTTATTGCGAGCTTGCAAGCAAGCCTGCTTGCGTGAAAACATGAGGGGCTCACACCAAACGCGTGAATTCATAGCGCGAGAAGCAAGCAGTCACCTGCCAAATGTCACTTGGGGGTATGTATCTCCGCACCAAATAGAAATGATAACCACTGCGATTATACTTTAACGGTTCTATTTTTTTCACTTTTTAATAACAGGTTAATTATAACTTTTCATATACTTGTATTTAAATCAACTTAAAATAATCAAACTTAACTTAATTCAAAATAACTCAATCCCTCACTTATATAATATATTTTTGTCCCCGAACACAGGAATCGAAGTGTTCGCGACTGTTATTTGAAAGAATATATGTGATATATGGAGTAAATTTGATAATTATTATCATTTTAGATATGAATGATTGAATTCATTGTTTAGTAGTCTATTTATATTATTTGATTGAATTTTTTATAAGTAAAATTAAATAAATATTTATATTAAGAATAAATGTGATAAGTTATTTACAATACTATATATCTAGGTATTAGGTACTGACTAGGGTAAGTTCCGGATTATCGAACGGTTCCACATTTTCGGACACTATTAATTATAATCAATATACCGTGGGTAACTATTGTAATTATTATTTACCTCTCATTGCAATCATTAGTTTTTCATTACTTGTTCGTAAATGTGTAACAGCCCCATAACTTAGAACTTATCTTATAAATAGGTATGAATTATTTGGTTGTTTTTCCTAATTATATTAGGTAGTAAACATAGGTAGTATCTATATACCTAGTAAATATTAAAACATGCAGTATTCTATTTATTATAGGAAACAGTAATTGAAAGTGAGCGTAAAACGTATATCTACGTGGATCATGGAAATATACGAAATTTAAATTTTGATAGACCTATCATGATCTACGAAAACTCCCACTTTGCGAGTACTAGAAGTGTCTGATAACCGAGACGTTTCTCTAGATATGTACTAGGTATTATATTGTGTAACTCATGTTAGATATCTAGGTAAACATTTATATTAGGTATGTAATCGGTTTTATAAAATATCTAGATAAATATTTATACTACATATCGTCCCTAGGTATCTAATTGTGCATTTATATTATATAATCAGCTTGGTACCCAAGTAATAATATTTTTAACCATGCTTGTCTCTAAAATTGTTGGTATTAAGTGTTAACTATCAACATGTGATATTAATTAATTAAACTGTTAATAATAAAAAATAGAAGCGAAAAAATAATATAACCGCTAAAGTATAATTGCAGTGGTTATCATTTTTATTGGTGCGGAGATACACATACCCTCCCCGAGTGACATCTGGCAAGTAACTGCTTGCTTCTCGCGCAGCGTGAAATCATCTTCAGAGTCAGTTGTCGCTTTCAAGCTTTAATGCAAGCTTTCGCGCTCGCTCTTAATGCTTTGTGTGTGCGCAGTTCAATAGGAATAACATGTAGCACGGTTCATGCCCGCAAGCTTTCCTGCCCGCTTCACGCGAAAACGCTTTTGGTCTGCACACAGCCTTAAGCATGCATCTACTCAGAGAAAAGCTACAATAGCGCTATTGAAAATTGAGAAACAATCCAACTAAATCTTCTCTGGCCCACCATAACTTACTATCTGAGTATAGTATGAATGTGTTTAACATCAAAAAGCCAATCAGAATTTCTGTAATAGCTATTAAATTATAGAGCCTCAGACTTAACATTTTTGTGACCCAGCAACTTTAGTGAGTGAACAAACAAAGATGGCGTCAGATTCTTAATACAGTAGATAGATTTTACTGAAGTAGAGGTAGCTATTTGATGATTTCTATAATTTCTAGTATCTAAGGATATTATTGAATTGAGTATTATACTTTGGATAGCATATTAACAATTAAATTAAGCAGAATAAGGGAAAGATTAAAGTGAATCCATATTGCCCATCGTCCTAACTTCAGATTTTTGAGGGAAATCCAAACTGCAGATCTAAGAGAACTATGTATCTTTCTATTTACATCAAATTGAACGGATACAATAGGATGTCAAACCACAATAGGATGTCAATCCGCAATAGGATGTCAAACTGCACTAGGATGTCAAACCGCAATCGGGTGTCAAACCGCACTAGGATGTCAAATCGCAATAGGGTGTCAAGCCGCAATAGGATGTCCAACCGCAATAGGATGTCAAATCGCACTAGGATGTCAAATCGCAATAGGGTGTCAAACCGCAATAGGGTGTCAAACCGCAATAGGGTGTCAAACTGCAATAGGGTGTCAAACAGCAATAGGGTGTCGAACCGCAATAGGGTGTCAAACCGCACTAGGATGTCAAACCGCAATAGGGTGTCAAGCCGCAATAGGATGTCAAACCGCAATAGGATGTCAAACCGCAATAGGATGTCAAACCGCAATTGGGTGTCAAACCGCAATAGGATGTCAAACCGCAATAGGGTGTCAAACCGCAATAAGATGTCAAACCGCAATAGGATGTCAAACCGCAATAGGGTGTCAAACTGCAATAGGATGTCAAACCGCAATAGGGTGTCAAACTGCAATAGGATGTCAAACTGCAATGGGGTGTCAAACTGCAATAGGGTGCCAAACCGCAATAGGATGTCAAACCGCAATAGGGTGTCAAACTGCAATAGGATGTCAAACCGCAATAGGATGTCAAACTGCAATAGGATGTCAAACTGCAATGGGGTGTCAAACTGCAATAGGGTGCCAAACCGCAATAGGATGTCAAACCGCAATAGGGTGTCAAACCGCAATAGGATGTCAAACCGCACTAGGATGTCAAATCGCAATAGGGTGTCAAACCGCAATAGGGTGTCAAACCGCAATAGGGTGTCAAACTGCAATAGGGTGTCAAACAGCAATAGGGTGTCAAACCGCAATAGGGTGTCAAACCGCACTAGGATGTCAAACCGCAATAGGGTGTCAAGCCGCAATAGGATGTCAAACCGCAATAGGATGTCAAACCGCAATAGGATGTCAAACCGCAATAGGATGTCAAACCGCAATTGGGTGTCAAACCGCAATAGGATGTCAAACCGCAATAGGGTGTCAAACCGCAATAGGATGTCAAACCGCAATAGGATGTCAAACCGCAATAGGGTGTCAAACTGCAATAGGATGTCAAACCGCAATAGGGTGTCAAACTGCAATAGGATGTCAAACTGCAATGGGGTGTCAAACTGCAATAGGGTGCCAAACCGCAATAGGATGTCAAACCGCAATAGGGTGTCAAACTGCAATAGGATGTCAAACCGCAATAGGATGTCAAACTGCAATAGGATGTCAAACTGCAATGGGGTGTCAAACTGCAATAGGGTGCCAAACCGCAATAGGTTGTCAAACCGCAATAGGATGTCAAACCGCAATAGGATGTCAAACCGCAATAGGGTGTCAAACCGCACTAGGATGTCAAACCGCAATAGGGTGTCAAACCGCAATAGGGTGTCAAACCGCAATAGGGTGTCAAACCGCAATAGGGTGTCAAACCGCAATAGGATGTCAAACCGCAATAGGGTGTCAAACCGCACTAGGATGTCAAACCGCAATAGGGTGTCAAACCGCAATAGGATGTCAAACCGCAATAGGATGTCAAATCGCAATAGGGTGTCAAACTGCAATAGGATGTCAAACCGCAATAGGGTGTCAAACTGCAATAGGATGTCAAACTGCAATGGGGTGTCAAACTGCAATAGGGTGCCAAACCGCAATAGGATGTCAAACCGCAATAGGGTGTCAAACTGCAATAGGATGTCAAACCGCAATAGGATGTCAAACTGCAATAGGATGTCAAACTGCAATGGGGTGTCAAACTGCAATAGGGTGCAAAACCGCAATAGGATGTCAAACCGCAATAGGATGTCAAACCGCAATAGGATGTCAAACCGCAATAGGGTGTCAAACCGCAATAGGGTGTCAAACCGCAATAGGATGTCAAACCGCAATAGGGTGTCAAACCGCAATAGGGTGTCAAACTGCACTAGGATGTCAAACCGCAATAGGGTGTCAAACCGCAATAGGGTGTCAAACCGCAATAGGGTGTCAAACCGCAATAGGGTGTCAAACCGCAATAGGGTGTCAAACCGCACTAGGATGTCAAACCGCAATAGGGTGTCAAACTGCAATAGGGTGTCAAACCGCAATAGGGTGTCAAACCGCAATAGGGTGTCAAACCGCAATAGGGTGTCAAACCGCAATAGGATGTCAAACCGCAATAGGGTGTCAAACCGCAATAGGGTGTCAAACTGCACTAGGATGTCAAACCGCAATAGGGTGTCAAACCGCAATAGGGTGTCAAACCGCAATAGGGTGTCAAACCGCAATAGGGTGTCAAACCGCAATAGGGTGTCAAACCGCAATAGGGTGTCAAACCGCACTAGGATGTCAAACCGCAATAGGGTGTCAAACTGCAATAGGGTGTCAAACCGCAATGGGATGTCAAACCGCAATAGGGTGTCTAACCACAATAGGGTCCCAGCTAACCATATCCTCTCTGTCCCGCGTGGGACAGAGGGGGACATTCCTCGCTAGCGAGGGACAGAGAGGGACGGGGGATCTCAGACGTCTCCAGACGTCTGAACTCCCACGTCTTTCCGACGTCTGAAATCCCACTCACGTCCCACGTCTTAAACAAGCGGGATGTCCCTCGTCTGTCCCACGTCTTAAATTCCACTCACATCCCACGTCTTTCCCACGCGGGATGTCCCTCTCTGTCCCACGCAGGATGTCCCTCTCTGTTTCACGTGAGATGTTGCTCTCTGTCCCACGTCTGTCCCACGTGGGATATCCCTCTCTGTCCCACGCGGGATGTCCCTCTTTGTCCCACGCAGGATGTCCCTCTCTGTCCCACGCGGGATGTCCCTCTCTGTCCCACGTCTGTCCCACGCGGGATGTCCCTCTCTGTCCCTCGTCTGTTTTACGCGGGAAAAAGTACGCGGGATGTCCCTCTCTGTCCCACGTCTGTCCCACGCGGGATGTCCCTCTCTGTCCCACGCGGGATGTCCCTCTCTGTCCCACGTCTGTCCCACGTGGGATGTCCCTCTCTGTCCCACGCGGGATGTCCCTCTCTGTCCCTCGTATGTTTTACGCGGGAAAAAGTTATACCAAAAAGGTATATCTATCTCAAGCTTTATTTACGTATCATAACTAGGTAGGTATTCATAAACAGATGTAGGTATCTACTATCTAGGTAGGCATTGATGAATAATACTAGGTAGTAGGTAAGTAGGTACGGATTGATGAACACTACCTAGTAGGTATACTAGGTAGGTAGGTATTGGTAATGGTAGGTATCTAGGTAGGTATTGTCAAACAGTTATAGGTAACTAGATAAGCATTGATAAACACTAGTAGATAACTAGGTAGGCATTGACAAACAGTTGTAGGTAACTAGGTAGGTTTTGATGAATACTAGTAGGTAATTAGGACCTAGATTGGTATTTATATACAGTTGTAGGCCACTAGGTATAGGCAATGTTAAACACAAGAAGGTAACTAATTAGGTATTGATAAGCAGATGTAGGCAACTAGGTTGGCATTGATAAACACCAGTAGGTAATTAGGTAGGTATTGACAAACAGTAATGTAGGTAGCTAAGTAGGTACTGATAAATACTACGTAATAGGTAAGTAGTGATAACCACCAGTAGGTACAGATTGGTGGTTATCACTTGTAGGTTACTAGGCAGTTATAAATAAACTCTAGTAAGTAACTAGATAGGAATAAGGTAGTGATACCACCAGAAGGTAACTATAGGTAATATCAATTAACAGTTATAGGTAATTAGGTAGTTAATAACATTAATTAACATTATCAAAACAAATATTAATAAATAACTTTATACACATTCTTATCATTTACATTAAAAAATAAAAGATACCAAAATGTAGAATATCAAATTATATTATTTAAAATAATTTTAAGAAGCACGCAAGTTATCAAGTTGCATAAAGATCATTTCAATACTACTTCTATCATGTCCAGGATGGCTGAGTGGTAGCGACGCAGGCTTCAATAGTACATCACACTAGAGTCCTGAGTTCGATTCCCGAGATGACCACTATAATTCTTTCTCCATTTCTGCCCATTTAATTTGTATATAACAATATGTAATATTAAAATAAATGATATACAGCCTTATGTACATATACACTATATGCAATATGGTAAGAAATTGCAATAGTATTAGAAAGATATTTTTTATTTCTTATACATATTTATATACCCCAATTAACCGAAGTAGTTTGAGCCAAAAGAGAGAGGGTTAGACGTCTGCAAGACGTCTGATGTCCCACGCCCCACGTCTTGCCCCACGTCTTAAATCCCTCTATAGCGAGGAGTATCAGACGTCTTAAGACGTGGGACAAACAGCTTTTGGTTAGCTGGGGTGTGAAGACACGGAGAAGAGATTAGTGATCTCCAGGCTAATTTTTTTGAAATAGTACAGAGACAAGAAGAGGATATTAACTGTGAACTTATTCCTGCTGTTAGTATTTCAGGAAATAAAAATAAACTTTCTCAAAATAAGAAAAAACAACATTCTAAAATCATTAAAGCGTAAGAAACCACCAGGTATTTTGGTGAATATATATATCTGACAAAAAAAAAAAGGTCTCATCTTTTAAAGTTGTTGCAAAATGAGAAGGAAAACTAATATTATTATATATAATTTTAATTCTTTAAATTCCTTCTTAATTAATAGACCAACGTGTCACTGGAAATATCTCCTTTCCTCTAGATTTCCCCAATATTTTTTTCAATAACCAGAACACTACCTTTACTAATGTGCAATGTAATATTTTAATTATGGACCATTTTATAATTTTTCAAATCCGAATTAGTATAATAGCTGTCAATATAAGGAGTGTTAATAACAAAAGAATTCATGATATTTAATTCGTATCACGGAAATGAAAATGTCTAGAAGAAAATATCGACCACAGCTTTTTTATTGAAGGTTTCAATAAACAATGAAACATAGTATACATAAATCGAAATAAAAATGGGGACTGAATTGACTGAATTATCATTTTTATAAATATTTTTTAACACTATTTAAATGAGTTTCTGCCAATCATTAATGATAAACGAATATTTTTAACATATCCAATTAGTAACCCTAATTTTAAATTCAATCTCAGCTATATTTATATAACCCCCTTAATGACTTCAGCTGCAACATCTTAAATTATATTTTATTGCCTTTTATTGCCAATTCTTATGCTAGTGTTTGTGGTTATTTTATTATTGCTATTTTTAACCCTCATGAACAAATTAGCATCAACAATTTTATTCATTCATTCTCTGAACATTCTCTTTAGCTCAATTAGATAAAAAAAACTAGGTATTCTTCACAAAACTTTTCTGATCAACTTTCACTAATGGTGAAACTTACCCCTAACAATAATCTAATATTTAATTTCAGCATTTCAAAGGGAATCCAAAAAAAAATTGCAGTATACAACTGAAAAGCATAAGAAAGTCAAGTAATTCTATTAATATAATTAAATTAAGTAGAGGATTTTAACAGCAAGAACGATAACTATCATAACACTTTAGCTAACGGTCTCATCAATAATATCTACAATTTATATAATTCAACTTTTCTCTTGATAAAAAGCAAATCCATAAATGTGTTTAACAATCACATATGGGTGACGGAAGGTTTGAAATTTAAAATCAAAAATAAACATGCACTTCTAAAACTTTCAAACAAAATAATAATATACAAACGTTCCTGCAACTATTTTTAAAATATTTTAACATCCACCCTAAGGAAATATAATAAATTGACACAATAATTGTGAAGGAGAGCTCTCAAATGACATATGGACAGAAATAAACGAAGTGCTTGGAAAAAGAAAATATTATCAAATTAAGACAAAACGATTTATCATTAACCGATAAAGAGTCATTTGCAATACTTCTAATTACCTTCGCAGAATGCGAGAAGGTCATATTTTAGCCGTGGTTTATTTATTTATTTATTTATCTATTTATCATCTTGTTATTCGTTTAACTGAAAAAGTGTTTAACCAAAATGACTGAAATTCCAGTAACCTGCTGGTAGAGTTTTGGGAGTGACCCGGTCAAAGGTCAAGGTCATGGTCATTTATAACTCAAAAGGTATTGAACCGTATTGCATGAAACTTGATGGGACGATTGGTCAATAAGCAGAAACCATTTTGTTAGATTTAGGGAGCGATCGGGTCAAAGGTCAAAGATAAAGTTCAAGGCCATTTGTAACTCAATAACTCTAAAAGTATTCAACCAAATTTTCTGAAATTTAATGGTACAATTGGTCAATGTCCAGGAACCATCTGTTAGAATTTTGGGAGCGATCCGGTCGAAGGTCAAGGTCATTTATAACTCAATAATTCAAAAAGTATTGAACCATATTGCATGAAACTTGGTGGGACGATTGGTTATTACCCAGTTAGCAGTTCATTAAATTTTGGGAAAAAACAAATCAAAGCGGCGGCGAATGTATGCGCTTTACCGTTTGCACATAACTTGGTTTCTAGTGCAAAATTGTAGTGCAGATATTCAGATATTTTTAAGGTCACAAGAGTTTTTCCTATTTTAAATCGGGTGATAAATTTGCAAATAATTATTAATAAAATCTCAGGACAGCCGATTTCATTGCTGTAAATAATATCTTAACTGATCATCAGTATGATTTCAGAGTAGGAGGTGGACTAACTTACGTACCTTAGAATTTTTACCATTTGTTTTTAATTCAATTTATAAAACTCTTATTATATAGCTTTATTTTTAAATCTTAAATAATATTTGACACCGTGAATAAAATATCCATCTGAGAACACTAGATCACTACGGTGTCAGAAGTAATTTTTTAGCTACATAAACAATAGACGGCAGGGTGTACTTTGTGAAAATATTATTTCTGGTTTTAAACCAACAGTTACCACTCAATTTTTTATAAATGATATGTATAGCCTAACTGAAAGTAATGATTATGTATAATGTACCATGTTTGTAAATGATTCAATTTGCTATAATCTTGACACCAATTTATTTCACTTGACAAAATAATTTTATTATAAATAATATTAATAATTAGAAGACACATTTTACCTAATATTTAATTTATATATAATACTGCCATTGCTTTATGTACTTGAAAGTTGAAGTATTATGAAACGGAATGTTAGTTGCTTTTGAATTACCTTAGAGATTATGCAAGGAAAATTTCGTGTGCGGAAAATTGCCACTGGGAAGATTCCCCCCGGGAAAACTGCCACTGTGGGAAAACTGCCACTGTGGGAAAATTGCCACTGGGAAGATGTACCACTGGGAAAATTGCAACTGTGGGAAAACTGCCACCCGGAAATTGCAACTGAGGAAAATTACCACTGTGGAAAATTATCACTATAAAATATATTACAAATATATTAACAAGCTGAAAAAATATTTTACTCCATAAAAAAATACCGAATTGAATACAAAAGTATTCGAATTTTAGGTAAAGAAAATTTTCACAGGGACAACTAAAAATAAATATTTTAGTCTATGAAAAAAATACCGAACTGAATACAAAAGTATTCGAATCTTATGTATAGAAAATTTTTCACTGTGCGTTCATTTTTCATTGACAAGTTAAAAAAAATGATTCAACCAAGAACATTTCGGTTTGAAATACTTAAGCATAATTTAATAACTAATTGATTTGAGTTACTGAAATTCTTTGACTCTTATTGTCTAAGACGTAACTATTTATTGTAAAATTGATGCAACATGTTTTGTTGTTTATCGTGAAATTAATGTAGCAAGATTTTATTTATTATTGAAACTATAATGCAACAAATTTTTATTTATTGTTGGTTTAACCTCTTCAGGGAACAATTAAACACATTAAGCTAAGAATTAATTGCGTATCAGCACACTCACACCCACCGACGGAAGAATTCACTTAGATCGTATAACTTGTCAAAATGAGATGTACAAATTGTAAAACTTCTTATATATTAAATATATTAAATTCTGATCAACATTGCATTCAGTACATATGATTTTTGTGACTTTCGAAAAAAAAATTAGTATGAATTTATAAATGTACAGTGGCAATTTTCCGGGTGGCAGTTTTCTCACAGTGGCAATTTTCCTTAGTGGCAATTTTCTGGGTGGCAATCCTCCCACAGTGGCAGTTTTCTTACAGTGGCAATTTTCCCCTAAGTGGCAATTTTCCCAGTGGCAGTTTTCCCACAGTGGCAATCTTCCCAGTGGCAATTTTCCTAGCACCGAAAATTTATAGGTTCCGAGGTGACTTTTGAATGGCTGGTAGTTCTAGTAGTTTAAAATGCTTTATTTTTATTTTACTAATGATGATCTATTCTAAAACTAATATAATTTTAAATACCTTTCAATTAACAAGAAAATCTTATTTTTTAACAACGCATTGGCATATTCTAAGGAAACTAATCCAAGTTAAGTTTGTCATATATTCAAGATATATTCAATAATTTTAATCTATTATTCATTGACATATTCTATTTTTTACACAGTCTATCATTTTCATTTCAGTACTTCAACAAATAACATTTTAAGAATTATTGAAAATGAAAACAGGGGATAATATTTTAGTCCCATATTAAAGCCTACCAACAGAATTTAATTTTTATATTCGGATGATTTATGTGATCATTTTTTTGTTATCGTTTCCAAGAAAAGCATTCTTTCAAGAATTAAACATTTTAGAACAATATTTTCATTCCCTTCACATTCAGTAATGTGAACTTTCACCTGTCAGAAACAAAAAATAATACTATTTTTAGATAATAGAAGCTTTTAATAAACTAGCAGATTTTTTAGGACAACCAACAAAACGTTTTTAAAAAGAAATATGAAGAATTTTGTATTAACAAATATACTGAAATTCTAGGACAGGTAACTTAAGCAGGATTTTGATATGCTTTCTGATTACAGTTTTTATTAGTTACATTCTATACTTTTTACCCTTCTTTAGATTATACAGTAGCGAGCATAAGTTAAGGGACAGTGAAACAAATTCAACATTTTTGTTTATTGCAAAGAAACTAGTCAACAAAAATACGTGAAACTTAACAACAATAAAGACACACATACTGTGGGTGTTAGCTAGAAATATTAGCAGAATCAAACAAATATTTACTTAAATATTCAACTATTGCCATCAGAGACCAAAAAAGACACCGAGCAAAAGTTAAGGACAAATTGTTATTGCATTAACTATTGGTTAATTAGATATACAAAATAAATATTTAGTGAAAATAAATATTTTGATGACCTCGCCGCATCGATTATTACAGGAATTAATCAACTTTTAGCAGAATTATGGAGTCATCTTCTGCCACTCTTGTTTCAGGAATCCCCACAGTTAATCCCGATTTTTGGGATTGCATTGTTGAGCACCATCACCAATTACCTTCCAAATGTTTTCAATGGGGTTCAATTCGGTGCAAAGAGCTGGCCAGCTTATAGGAGAAACTCATTTACTTTCTATCCGTGCTTTCAAAGTTTTAGTCATGTGACAAGGAGAATCGTCTTGCATCAAAAACCGTGGTTGAGTACCAAATGATTGCTAATATGGAATGCAATGGTGGATAAGAAGTTGCGGATACACAGCTGCGTTAACCACTCTATGCACATGAACAATTGGGCCTTTTCCCGCTGCAGAAATGATGCCCCAGACTCATCATGCTGTCATCTTCATGTTTCACAGTTTTATAAACGAACCTCAGGGACAGTTGTTCACCCACAATACCACGAACGTACCTTTTGACGTCACTTCCGATCACATTGAACTTAGACTCTTCGCTGAAATGAACCATGGACCACTGCTCCTTCGACCAAACGACACGCTCCTTGCCAAACTGAAGCCTTTCATTTAGGTTCTTTTTTGATATCAGAGACTTCGATGCATGCATCAAGGCACATAATCCTACACTGTTCAAACTTCTAGAAACTATGAATCTGGAGACACTGAGACTATGCGTTTCACTCATTTTGGCTAGAAATACCTGCATAAGTCTTAAAACGGTCCTTTATGCACAGTCTTACCATGGTACGATCTTCTCTGACGGTAGTTTTTGGTTGTCTTCTTGATTCTTGTTTTGCATCATTTGAAGCACACTCTTTAAAAGTATTAACAGTGCTAGCCACAACACTCTTAGATCTTTATATGACGCTTGTAATTTCAGAAAGTGACTTTCCATCCTTGTGATGGTAAAAAAATGAGTTTTTATCACAGAGAGATACTTGATTCCGAGCAGCAGGTGTTTCAATAACTTGATGACCTTTAGAAGAACTTTAATACAGTGAAACAGTCTTTTAAACGACGATTATTCAGTTTATACCCGTTTATTAATAACTGTCCCTTAACTTTTGTTCGTTGTCTTTTTCGTCTTCTAACGGCAAAAGTTAAACATTTTGGTAAATATTTGTTTGATCTTGCTAATATTTCTACCAAATGCCCACAGTATGTGTATCTTTATTGTTGTTAAGTTTCATGTATTTTCGTTGACACTAAAATGTTTAACTTTTTTCACTGTCCCTTAGCTTATGCTCGCTACTGTACATATATTTGCAATTATTTTAATTCCTTGTACTTCTTTTCGTTATGTGATTTTAGTTAAGAATCTTACAGTCATTAGAATAAGCTAATGTTCACTATTATGGCTTTTCTCATTTTCTGCCTTTTCGTCAAAAAATAGGTCAATTTTTTCGCTTCTAATAAAATTAACGTTTTGCTACCAAATAATGCATTTTTTTCATTGATTCAAGTAAAATATAGTTTCCTGATAGGTTAAAAATAATTTGATTTGTGTATGTATTATTTTTTATGTATGTATAATGTATATTGTATAATTTATACATAGTATACATATATACTGTATAGTATATATGTATACATAGTATACTGTATATACAATATACATATAATGTATATAAAGGATGGCGCAAAAAAAAGGAAACCCATTTCAAAACTTGTTTATTTTACAAACTATCAAACCTCGAAATTTTTAAATAACACAGTTTTATTCATATACTTTTTCTGCATCTATCTTGATAATCTGTTCAGAGTTACGACAAAAATTAAATATCCTGCAGTGAATTAAAAAAAGGTAAATAAAAAGGACTTGTGCGAGGACTAAAAACACAAAAAGTTCATAATAGGAATAATTTATTTCCATATGGTAGTAGTAAGAATTAAATCCTACTATTTTTCATTCAACTTACGTCTTTGTTTTTGACTCTTTCATTATTGGAAATACATCTTCATCACCAATCACGATATCTTCTACAAAATGTGCATTTATTTGCAGAAACCATTCTGTGAAATTTAGACGTCACGGTAAATAAGTTCGAAGAATTCGAGCCTTACATTCTTCTTGAAAGGATGATACTTCACATCGTGTTTAACAATTCGGTGAAATGTCTCTTAAATTATCTAATCCTTCCTTTCTTATTGATATTTTTGTATTCCCAATAAACTGTTCATGAAAAAGATTAATGTTTTCATGTGATCATTCTTTTCTCCTGCGACATGATCACTTTTTGTTCAAATTTAAAGCGGTTTCATCATTCTTCAGTTTTGAACTTATTATTATTTGTCAATGTGGTTTTATAGTTGGTGGAAATCTTTCCAGAAAGCGTTGGTCAAAATGAGGTTGAACCTATGTAAAGCTTCCAGTGTTTAAAAAATTTGTCACAACAAAAACTCTTTGTTTTTTTGAAAGCTGCATTTTGAGAGTTTCGAATAGGAGATAAAAATTAACGGCGGAATGATTTTATAAAGATATCAGTTTTATCTCAAAAACCATCTTTCTAATGGTAATTCATTTTTTTATTTTCCCTTATTTGTTACAAAAATGGTAGAATTTAATGTTTTTGCATGCATATAAAATGAATTTTACCTAATATGAATTTTTTCGTATATTTCGTCCTAGCGCAAGCCCTTTTTATTTACCTTCTTTTAATTCGCTGCAGGATGTTCAATTTTTGTCCTAACTCTCAACAGGTTGTCAAGATAGATGCAGAAAAAGTAAACGAATAAAACTTTGTTTTTAGAAAATTGCTAGGTTTGATAGATTGTAAAATAAACTAGTTTGAAAATGGGTTTCCTTTTTTCAAATTAGCTTATTTCAAAAACTATTGAAGCTAGAATTTTTTTTAAAACGAAATTTTATTCGTTTACTTTTTCTGCATCTATCTTGATAATCTGTTGAGAGTTAGGACAAAATTTAAACATCCTGCAGTGAATTAAAAGAAAGTAAATAAAAAGGGCTTGCGCTAGGACGAAATATACGAAAAAAATTCATATTAGGTATAATTCATTTTATATGTATGCAAAAACATTAAATTCTACCATTTTTGCAACAAATAAGAAAAAATAAAAAATTAATTAACATTTAAAAGTTGATTTTTAGAAAAAATTGATTTACTTATAAAATCATTTCGCCATTAATTTTTAACTCCTATTCGAAACCCTAAAAATGCAGATCTCAAAAGAACAGAGCTTTTGTTGTGACAAGTTATTTAAACACTGAAAGCTTTACACAGGTAAATATTTTGAACATTGCTTTTAGGAAAAATTTCCACCAATTATAAAACCATATTGACAAATGTTAATAAGTTCAAAACTGAAGAAACCACTTTAAATTTGAACAAAAAGCAATCATGTTGCAGGAGAAAAGAATGAACACACGAAAACATTAATCTTTTTCATGAATAGTTTATTGAATATTGAGAATACAAAAATATCAATCAGAAGGTATGGATTTGACATCATTTTAGGACACATTTCACCGAATTGTTGAACACGATTTGAGATATCATCCTTTAAAGAAGCATCGAACTCTTAGAACTAATTTACCGCACCGTCTAAATTTTGCAAATGTTTTCTAATATTAGAGGTTATTTAAACTATGCGTTGAAGGTTTTTTCAGATATCAAGCTTTCGAATAGAAAGATTTCTATTCATCATCAGGAGAAGGGTTGAAAAACCTGGATCTGACAATGAATTTTATGACCAATGGTTGTATGTTGGATACCGTCTTTCTATTTAAGTTATATATCCTAAAGTTTATTAATATTAATTAACAATCTATTTACTATTGAGATATGAAAGTGTGTTTTATCTCCTTGTTTCTATGTATGTTCTCTATTCCTATGTATCTTCTATATTCCTATGCGTTATTTGTTGCTATACGTGTGTCCTCTCGATCCATGTGTGTGTCCACTTGATCTTAAGTGTTTCTTGTTGATCAGAAGTGTGTCCTGTGGATCTTATGTGTGTCCTGTTGATCCTAAGTGTTTCCTGTAGATCTTAAGTGTGTCCTGTTGATCCTAAGTGTGTCCTATTGATCATAAGTGTGTTCTGTTGATACTATGGGTGTCCTGATGATCCTAAGTGTGTCCTGATAATCCTAAGTGTGTCCTGATGATCCTAACTGTGTACTGATGATCCTAAGTGTCTAAGTGTGTCCTGATGATCCTAAAGGTGTCCTGATGATCCTAAGTGTGTCCTGTTGATACTATGGGTATTCTTTTGATACTATGGGTTTCCTATTGATACTATGGGTGTCCTGTTGATCCTAAGCGTGTCCTATTAATCATAAGTGTGTCCTATTGATCCTAAGTGTGTCCTGATGATCCTAAGTGTGTTCTGATTATCCTAAGTGTGTCCTGATGATCCTAAGTGTGTTCTGATTATCCTAAGTGTGTCCTGATGATCTTAAGTGTGTCCTGATGATCCTAAGTGTTTCCTGGTGATCCTAGTTTGAAGGGAATAAATACTTAACTTTAGAGGTTGACCGTTTTCAATCTCGCCTCTACAGTCATATAGAAATAGGTACATAACTATAGAGGTTGTCCGTTTCAATCGCCCCTCTACACTCTACAGTCAGTTAGAAATAGGATCATCAGGACACACTTAGGATCATCAGGACACACTTAGGATCATCAGGACACACTTAGGATCATCAGGACACACTTAGGATCATCAGGACACACTTAGATCAATAGGACACCCATAGTATCAACAGGAAACCCATAGTATCAAAAGGACACCCATATAGTATCAACAGGACACACTTAGGATCATCAGGACACCCTTAGGATCATCAGGACACACTTAGACACTTAGGATCATCAGGACACAGTTAGGATCATCAGGACGCACTTAGGATCATCAGGACACACTTAGGATCATCAAGACACCCATAGAATCAACAGGACACCCATAGTATCAACAGGACACACATAGGATCAATAGGAAACACTTAGAATCAACAGGACACACTTAAGATCTACAGGAAACACTTAAGATCAACAAGACTCACATAAGATCCACAGGACACACTTCTGATCAACAAGACACACTTAAGATCAAAAGGACACACATATGGATTGAGAGGACACACGTATAGCAACAAATAACGCATAGGAATAGAGAAGATACATAGGAATAGAGAACATACATAGAAACAAGGAGATAAAACACACTTCATTTTGTAACAGATATATAGAAAGTAAAAATAATCTAGAGAATTAATGTAGTAAGCAATAGCTAAGTTAGTAACAAATTTTCTAATTCTTTGTCTCATATCTCAATAGTAAATAGATTGTTAATTAATATTAATGAACTTTAGGATATATAACTTAAATAGAAAGAAGGTATCCAACATACAACCATTGGTCATAAAATTCATTGTCAGGTCAGGGTTTTTCCAGCCTTCTCCTGATGATGAATAGAAATCTTTCTATTCGAAAGCTTGATATCTGAAAAAACCTTCAACGCAGAGTTTAAATAACCTCTAATATTATGGATTTCCCGTTGAGTTTGAATCTTTTCAATCAAAATGTTTTCTGTAAAAACAATGCACATTTTGTAGAAGGCATAGTTATTAGTGATGAAGATGTATTTCCATGAATGAAAGAATCAATAACAAAAGCGTTAATTGAATGAAAAAATAGTAGGATTTAATTTTTACTACTATCATATGGAAATAAATTATTCCTATTATGAACTTTTTGTGTTTTTCGTCCTCGCCCAAGCCCTTTTTATTTACCTTTTTTTAATTCACTGCAGGATGTCCAATTTTTGTCGTAACTTCTAACAGATTATCAAGATATATGCAGAAAAAGTAAAGGAATAAAAATTTGTTTTTAAAAAATTCTAGCTTTTATAGTTTGCTAATCAAACTAGTTTGAAAATGGGTTTCCTTTTTTTTGCGCCACCCTGTATATATATAAATATATATATATTAATACTTTAATGTGAAGCACATTATAAAATCAATATCGGTATAGCTGTATAGAGTATTTTAATATAGTAGATAGCAGCATGTGTACCGTAATTTCTGTCAAAACTCTGACTATATATAAGGTGACCAATAAAAAACTGGTCGAAAGTAAATGTTTTTAACCTAAAAAGTAATCGGTCTAGAAAGGTAAAACAAAATTCCTATAAAAGAGTATATTCTCAAGTTTTATTCAGTAAATAATAATAGCGATAAGTAGTGTTTAATACAGAAATATATCTTTTTCAAAATTAGCTACTATTACTGCAACTGATATATTTTGATTACTTCACGTATCTCTTGCTTCAAGTCTTCAATAAAGTTTGGTTTCAATTTAAATACCTTCTATATTTAACATATATCAGAGATAAAATTCAAAGGTGAAAGGTCAAGGGACTTAGTTGGACAGAGAAAACGGTTCGGTGCGAAATAATCTTGTCCTCGAAGTGATTTTTCAACCAGTCTACTGCAGACAAGAATGTGTATGCAGTTGCAGAGTCATAATGGAACCCAAAAGTAAAGATGATTGTCGTCAGTCATTACAGTATTTAACATTTTAATGTACTCTTCAGTGCTTACAGAACAAACCTTTTCAGTCTCTACATTTTTAAAGAAATATGGACCATGGTCTATGCGAACTCAAACCGCACCAAACTGTCACTTTCTTCGAGTGCAATGTTTTCTCAAACACTTCATTTTTTGTCCATTTATTGAACAAATTCTCAACAATTTTTATGTTTGTATTCATGATGTATGGAATGGCATATATTCTCTTAACTTTAGTTGGAGAACTGCTTAAATAATAATGTTTAGAAATGAAAACACGCTATTCAATAGTTAACTGCATGATGATGCATAAGGGTTGAATGAAATATGTTGACGAAATATCCATTATGTTAAATTAAGATATCTGTATCCCTCATTATATAGTTGTCAATATCTTTGATACCAAATAAAACAAAAAAATGTACTCTTTTATGTGACAGTTACTTTTGAGTTATAAGCATTTACTTTCGACCAGTTTTTTGATTGGTCACCCTGTATAGCTTTTAGAACAGTCATCAATTGAAGCATTCATCATGTATATCAATGGCTTATTCAGGTTGCTGATGGTCTCGATTCACAGTAGTATACTGCAATAGTGGAGAACAAGGGGAATCACCTACTAGAATATATCTCCATATTTCGGATGTGCTGTGGATTTGAGAAACTATCTTCGAAGATGCCTCAAATCACCAACATGAAGGTACAAGGTTTTTGACAAGCGAGGGCAGCACTAACTTGACAAACTACCTTTGCATACTAATATCGATATCCAAGAACGTTGAGGAGAATCTGTTCCCTTGCTATGATTGTGGGAGGGCTCTGAGGTCAAACAACCGACCTAAGAGGTTTACGGGATGCCAAATGGACAGACATGTAACCTGTACAGGATTAACGAGGAAGCAGCGAGAGAACCCAACAGCCACGTATAAGTGGCGCGCCTGCCAGGGCATACCGGTAGGCTCTGAAGGTGATTGACCCGAGTGACGAGGGCTCGACCTTGGGAGGCAGATGTATGGTGTACCGGAGGGCGGAACGGAGAAGAGCCACGGTGGTGATATTCCGTGAATATGCAAAGAGGCCCATACAATGTGTAGCGGACTAAAAGACGGCGACGGGCCACGATGCCTCAGACACTGTGCAAAACCAGACCCCAAGTAGGAAAAGAATAGAAGGAAGAACATCCAAAAGGACTAATCATACTGTAATGTAACTTCAACTACTTAGCCCCAAAGACAGATGAGCTGAGGCAACTGTACGAGAGTAAAGATTGATGTAATCCTGGTACAAGATTCTAAACTAGGACAGCAAGATGGGACACCAGAAATTCCTGGATACTCTTCCATCAGGAAACACCAAACGGTAGTAGTGTAGTGATACACAGAGGAGGGGGTCTCGTGACCGGTGTCCGGAAAACTGCCGAAGCGGAAAACTGCCAAGCGGAAAACTGCCAGGCGGAAAACTGCCAGTCACTTATTGGCAATATATGTTTATTTTTTGACTTTCTGAAATATTCTTCAGTTATAAACACATTTTAATTTATAAAAAACGGCGTTAGTCCTTCTTTGAGAGTTTTAGGGGACATTCATTTTTATAGTAATAACTACATAGATATTGGAATACTTAAATAATATTCAAAGAAAAATAATATTTCAACAAATTTACTTTATTAAACACTCAGTAAACCAAACTTAAGTACACATAGAGATTTTATAATTACTATTTTTAACTTATTTTCAAAGTTACATAAATTTTAAAAACATGTTCAGTTACTTTTCTAGTCTCTCGTTTTTAATTTCCTATTGACGTCATCAATATAGCCTTTGGTTCCGAAGCAAACGTTAAACTCTGTGTACTGATTTGTGTGATTAATAGATAAATTAGAGATTCTCACAATAATATAATTTTAAATTATACAATAAATTAAGTGAATGTTAAATCAACTTATATGTATGTTAAATAGTTATTACATTTTTATTCTCCATGTCATTAACACAACCCATTCATTTTAACAATTTTATTTATATGTAAAAAGTATTATTAATTAATATGCAATCAATTCGATCGAGTGAAATTGTCAGAGAATTAGGTAAGTAATAGCAGTTTGATTATAATCATTGATGTTTGGTTGCAAATTCTAAATATTTCACGAACATCGATCACAGTTTTTTATTGTGAGTACAAGTGAATATTAAGCTACCCTACAAACAATTCCATGTGTATACCATGTGACACTTACACATTTAAATCATGTGTATACCATGCATATTTTTGAAAATGGATACCATGTTTACTACATGTTGTTTTACGTGGTAACATTGTAAATTATATGTGGTTACCATATGTTATAAGTATGGTATTTAACATGTTGCTATGAATGTGGTAATTAACACTTGGTAAAGACCTGTTATAAGTATGGTAATTTACATGTGGATATGATGTGGTGTATACAATCTCTATTTGATATGTTTTTTTTTATGATATGGTTTTAAAATAGCATAACCACATGTTAATTATGTGTTTTTGTGATGGTTAGATTGGTTCAATGTGGATAACACATATTCATACTCCATTGCCACATTAAAACCATTAAACCACATGGTAAATATGTGTATGCAATAAGGAATGGTTTGCAGGGTTGAAAACTTGTTCAATTCTCAAATTATAAACACAAAACGAAATAATCAGACACAAAACCCGTTATGAACTGATAATGTAAAGACGCGTTGTGTAAACAATGAAATTGTACTCTGTCCCTAATACAATTATTCCTTTGTTTCTTCTCTTAGTATTTTCTAAGAAAGGTTATATTTTCAATTTCTATATTGTAATTGATTAATTTCTGTAATATTTATCTAATTATGTATTTTATTTATTTTTCTAATCAATTTGTGTACATTTAACTATTATTTTTATTTTTTAAAAATGAATATCCCTTCAACGCCTTAACGAAAGGCGAACGGCTTTTTTATAAATTAAATGTCATTGTTGACCAAACTGATTAAATTGCCAATAAGTGACTGGTAGTTTTCCGCCAGGCAGTTTTCCGCCTGGCAGTTTTCAGTTTCGGCAGTTTTCCGCCTGGCAGTTTTCCGTGTACCCTCGTGACCTACGTCAGGAGCAGTGTAGGATAGTAAGGGAGAGCATGTGAAGTATGGTAGCGCAGAATGTTGTAGTTCACACGGAAGAAGGAGGAACCCACATTATGATCAACATATGTATATCACCCAGCAAATATGAAGGCAATATCTGGCACACCGTCCAATGTGAGACACAGTGGTGGCAACTAATGTCAGAATGGAGGTCCTGGAAGACTTTTTCCACGTCATGAGCCTGATTACATTCATCGACAGGAGATCAACACGCTACATCAAAAAGTAAGAAGGGTCGGTATGTAGCTCGCCCGACCTGACGGTGGTTATGGCCATTGAAACCGAGGAATATTGATCAAGGCGTGGATTAGGATGGGCCAAAAAATAGGGGTTTCAAACAAACTTCAGAATCTTCATATGGAATAGTTATAATAAGTTGATACGTGATAAAAGAACATTGCATGCCAATTTACAGGCCATTTCTGTATATTTTTGAGTTGCCCCAAAACATTTGAAATTTTGTACAAAATTATATTTTCCCATTAATTTTGAAATATTCGATTTTGTTTTTTTCTTTGAAATAGGTAAAATTAGTTAGCACGTTATGGAAAAACACACAACTTGCAAAATTGCAAATTAATATTTAATACTTTTGAGTTGCCACGAGCACTTTTTTTGTAAAATATAATAGTATTACAATATTTCTCTTAAAATTTGGCTTCTAGAGCAATATCATGCTGTTATTGTGATAAGATAGAAGTAATTTAATTCTCAAAATAACTTTGTGAATTGTATTTATTTCCTTTTATAAAAGCATTTATCAATATTTTCGTATTGCAAAAATTTCGAATTTACTCGGATTTCAGCAATTGGATAATAACTAGAGCCCAGATTTATAGTTGTAACGAAAGTAGTCAAAATAGCACCCAAAAAAAGTTTTTATTGTAGCTCTAAAAAATAGTCTAAGGCCCCTTTCACACGAGTCACTGAGTGACCGTCACTGATGACGGTCACTCAGTGACTCGTGTGAAAGACTCTGCAACTAATGACCGTTACTGCAAACAACCATACTAGAAAACCCTCAATCTAAAGAATTTCTTCATCATTTGAGGAGTTACTTCTCTTGGCTTCACTGCTCAAGAAGGAAGAGACGCTTTCGAAAAAAAATTGCAAACTCATGAGATGTTAACATTAGAAATGGGACGATACCTTAATTTTCACAAATACCGATACCCAGATTTTAACAGATGTCGATACTTACTAAATATTGTTTTCGCCAATTTATAGTTACTATTAGAATTTAATATAACTTTCCGCCAATTTATAGTTACTATTGTTTAAATAAATTATGTTCAAGAAATTTAAAATATTATTGGTATCGATACTTTTTTACCAACACCGATATGAGAAGAATCACCGATACCATTTCCGATACTTCGACTCATCTCCATTTAACATAAAGAATGGACAAATATTTACATCATACACTTCAAAATAGTTTATGTATCTATGTGCTGATAATTTTGAATTCTAAAATTTGAATACTGCAGACAGCGGGCTTAGCTCACAAAAAATTGCGTCACTGAGTGACTTCGTATGAAAGCTACTATTAATATTGTACCCCACAGTCGGTGACGGCAACTTTCAGTGCCGGTCACTAGTTACCTCACGCGTCACTGCAAAATTCAGTTGCGCAACCGGGCAACCAAAGTGACTTCGTATGAAAGGCTATGTCACTTTTGCGGGTATATGCATAGTAAATGATGGCGGGTAACTCGTGTGGAAGGGGCATTAAAGTCGGTAAAAAGAGTCCTTATAATAGCGGAGTCTGTCCTAAAATTGTTGCATTTCCTTACTGTTATCCACATTATAGAAACATTTGGAAATTAATTCAGAAGCTTTATCTTTTAATTTCTAGTCATAATAGATTTTATAGTCAAAATGGCGTTTATGCTATAAACGCTATAAGACTTCATTTTTATGGTCAAAATAGCGTTTATAGCATAAGAACTAGAAATCTGAGCTCTAATAATAACCCATGCAATTCGCTTAATCAACTTTTTTGTGTCACCAAGTGTTCCAAATATTGAAATGTTGGTTTATTAATCGATAATTAATGTTTATGCTCAATTTCTTGTATATAAATTTCCTTATTATGTTCTTCATTGAGCACCAAACCTTTTTAAGTGCGGAGCACTACACTGTTTACAGTCTCCAGCGGTGCTTAAATTTGAAAAATTTGGAGGGGTGGGGCAACTGTTAACATTGTCGTACCTGTCTGATTTTCCGGCACAAACACCAAAATCAACTCTTCTCAAGCTATCTTCCTATTCTAAGTGACAATAAATCAGAGTTTATGAGTTTTTTGCCAAAATGTAGTTAAAATCACCAAAAATGTTACTTTTCTGATATTTGAATCGCTTGGGGGCAACTGTTAATCATGTCAGAATTCACTCAAATTTCAGTACACGTACCTTTACTTGTCATATCAACTTTATATTACTATAAGTAATTTCCAAAACGTTGCTATTTGGTCCACCCTAGCGTGGATGGTGAACCGTACAGCAGTGACGGGGATAGAGAATGAACGCAACAAGATGAGATATTTAGAGAGTGAGCTGTGCCGTTCCCTCTATTTTTTCGTTGTTCGTTGATGATATGCTGGGACACTCTGGTGTGCAGACGCTCCTGAGTGTTGTTGTTGATAATCAGGCCCTTGCATTCTCTGATTGGAACACAGCAGTAGCATCAAACACTATGCAGGTCGAGATACCAGAGACTCCATTGACTTAAAATGGATCCCTCATTTGACAGTCCTTGAGAAACTGCTGCCAGCCACTAAATATCCTACTTTCTGGTGTAATATGACCCATCGCTTACATTCACAGTCATGTGGAACATTTGGTTACCAAGATGGAGAAGAGGAGCCGAATTCTGAGGGCCATTTGAGGAGCAGACTGGGGTTAGAAGATCTATGTAACAACACAGAGTTTATTGGCAGAATATACGTCAACGCCATGGGCCCCATTAGTCTCTGCCACAAATATTGATAAGGTAGAGAGAAGACAAAGGGGTGCGGCAAAGGACCATTGCTGGCCTAACAGAGAGCACACCGGTGTAGGCCATTGAGAGATAGATATTGCTGGAACCAATTGAGGCCCGCTTTAAGAAAGCTGATTTTATCAAGTATGACAGATAAATAATACTTGAATGAAAGACGACCCTAGAAGGATAACGACAGCAAATACAGTGGCCATACGAACGAAGAAAAGGGACTGCAGGAGGGAATGCGAGGAGACTACTGCCGACATGAGAGTACTGATGAATGCAATGGCAACCCCAGAAGTGGGTACTGGAGAAGAGGTGTCCCCTGCCAAATTAAGTTAGCAGAGACGAAGAAGACGGACAAAACGGATATGCAGTTGCAGAAGGCGAGAGAGAGTATGTGGAGTCGTTTCTTAGCAGTATGCGGAGGCGTTTCTGACCAATATGTGGAGTCGTTTCTCAGCAGTATGTGGAGTCGTTTCTCAGCAGTATGTGGAGTCGTTTCTCAGCAGTATGTGGAGGCGTTTCTCAGCAGTATGTGGAGTCGTTTCTCAGCAGTATGTGGAGTCGTTTCTCAGCAGTATGTGGAGTCGTTTCTCAGCAGTATGTGGAGGCGTTTCTCAGCAGTATGTGGAGTCGTTTCTCAGCAGTATGTGGAGTCGTTTCTCAGCAGTATGTGGAGTCGTTTCTCAGCAGTATGTGGAGTCGTTTCTCAGCAGTATGCGGAGTCGTTTCTCAGCAGTATGTGGAGTCGTTTCTCAGCAGTATGCGGAGGCGTTTCTCAGCAGTATGTGGAGGCGTTTCTCAGCAGTATGCGGAGGCGTCTCTCAGCAGTGTGCGGAGTCGTTTCTCAGCAGTATGAGGAGGCGTCTCTCAGCAGTATGTGGAGGAGTCTCTCAGCAGTATGTGGAGGAGTCTCTCAGCAGTATGTGGAGGCGTCTCTCAGCAGTATGTGGAGGAGTCTCTCAGCAGTATGTGGAGGCGTCTCTCAGCAGTATGTGGAGTCGTTTCTCAGCAGTATGTGGAGTCGTTTCTCAGCAGTATGTGGAGTCGTTTCTCAGCAGTATGCGGAGTCGTTTCTCAGCAGTATGCGGAGTCGTTTCTCAGCAGTATGCGGAGGCGTCTCTCAGCAGTATGCGGAGTCGTTTCTCAGCAGTATGCGGAGGCGTTTCTCAGCAGTATGTGGAGGAGTCTCTCAGCAGTATGTGGAGGAGTCTCTCAGCAGTATGTGGAGGCGTCTCTCAGCAGCATGTGGAGGAGTCTCTCAGCAGTATGTGGAGGCGTCTCTCAGCAGTATGTGGAGGAGTCTCTCAGCAGTATGTGGAGGCGTCTCTCAGCAGTATGTGGAGTCGTTTCTCAGCAGTATGTGGAGGAGTTTCTCAGCAGTATGTGGAGGAGTCTCTCAGCAATATGTGGAGGCCACTTGATGCATAAGTAGAAGACAGCAACAGTAACATTTATGGAATGCAGGAAGCAGGTGTTTACCATTTCATAAGAAAGTTTGTCCTGTATATTTCTTTTCAACGCCTGAACTCCGTTCTTTACAACTGCATCCATCGACCACTCCCTTTTATTGTTGAAAATAAAAACATTCATGATTGTTTGAACGAAATGATGAGTGACCGAATTGGGAATTTTACAAGATATTTCTATTTCGTCGAGTAGTTCTTTCAAAATCTTTTCGATTAAAACAATTACATTCTTACATGGACTTCCTTTGGTAATTGAAAAACTGCTCCTGTTTTCTTCCCACGTTGATTAGAACAATCGATTACTGAACACTTATTAACCATTTCCAATGTAGAATATTCCAAAATGAAGCATAAATAGAGAAAATAAATTGAAAATAATTTCCGACTTCAATGTATTAAGAAAGATCTAGAAATATCCTGACTACCGTTTATTCATATATGCAATAAAATTAATATCTTGTTTTTCTAGAATTTCATACAACAAATGTGTTGAGTCAAATTATTAATTATTACAGAAAGCAGTTGCATCGACGTAGAAAAAATTGACCTTCTATTTTTTTGACAAAAAGGCAGAAAATCAGGCCGTATAATTAAGTAAGCCATGTCACTATGAATAACGAAAAAATCTATTATTTTCTGCTTTGGTATTCATATTTGAAATACGCTTTATATAGCTATATATAAACAAGCATTAATATAATTTGTATGTTGCTTCATTAGGATATGTAATCAATGAAAACTATTTTATTTATTAATGTTCAATTAAATTTAAAAAGTCCTGAAATAAATGCAACACATGTTTTATATTTAAGAATCAAACTAAATGGAAAAATCACGTTTTACAAATTCAATTCAAGATATCTCTAAACTTCCAAGCAGTTCGTGGCTAAAAAAAATAGTACCAAGAAGTTCTATAGAATGTATAGGAGGAAGCAGAAGAAAAGATACAAAGCGTGTCGCAGTCATTCATAGGCTGAATAGAATGCCATGGTGTGTGCCGTGAAAAAGTAGTCTCAATGGAAGATGTGCTTAGTTTTTCAGCTGCTCTGAATAGTACGATGTAAAATGTCTATTTTGATTTCAAAATCATGTCTTTAAATATGATCAAATATGTTTATTGTTTAATTAAAATTAACCTAATATTAGTTTTTGGGAATCAATTTTAGTAATAAACAATTGAAAACACGGATTGTCATATTTGATTTTTTTCTGGTGAGATTAATACTGAATTTATTACTATTTGAATTTCTAAAGTCTTTCAAATCTCCCTGAAAGTACGGAAAAATATCATCTGTTAATTATATTGTACTTTTTTTAACGATAAATTTCCTAGCTGTACTAGAAGATTATAATTATTATCATGGAAATCTCTATTCCTTTATTTAATTAACTGCTTTATTGAACATTTTAATGTACAGCAAATATGATTTCATCAAATGTAAGAATTTCAAAAATGTTATATCGTTAAAAAAACATAGATCTAGATAGGTCAAATTAATTACTAATTTTTTTTTCTTTATTTTGCTGCCCAAAATACTAAATTTTGAATTAATCTGGTAATATCATAAAAGTTAATTTCTTGAGAAAGCTTCTGATTTAGTACCAAACTTCAACCTAAGCCTGTTCCATCATAGGAGAAATAACCGATAAGTTTATATCTGATCCATAGTAGCCACCACATCATGACTATGTACTCTCTATTATTGGTAATAATGACTTGTAGATGTTCCGTTCAAAGTCCCCAATCCCAGATGTTCCTATTCGAAAGAGCAGATCAATGAGTTCTCTGTTAGACATCTGAGCAAAGAGACTCTCATAGGAGTGTTTACATTATCTCTTCTTAATGATCAGAACCATCTTCAATATCGAACATGATATGCTCAGATGGAATCTAAAGTAAGGATTGTTCCGCCTATATATGTTCATTATACTTCACTTCATTGGGAAGATCTTAGTCTTTATACTTATTGATTCAACCCATAAATTTTATTTAGATTCACTTAATCATTTTACATATTTAAAAATGAATATATGTTTAACCTCCATAAATATAATTACCAACATGTCAAACAAAGTATCAATAACAAATGTTTATAAGAATCTCTCATCAGCGATGTGGGATTGTGGGTGATACGGTATAGAACTCCTCTATAATGAAAACCTGTATAGTGAATAGTAGAGTCCTGAACATTGAAAAAGGCTACATAGTGAACAATTTTTTTATATATTCTGCCATAAACTTTAGAAAAGTGATTGCCCTTTTAAGGCAGACTATAAAATTTGTGCAATGTACAGGTCATTTCTAAATACAGAGTAATTATATATAATAATATTTAACCTAAATAAATTAGGTTCAATTTATCAGGTTAAATTTTATTAGGAAATTACTCTATATTTAGCAGCATTCATTTCAGATTTTAAATTTATTAGGTTCCTTACGATTGGATAGATTTGTAGCGGGTACAAAACGTTTCCGTCTTCTTGTTTGAATTGTAAAGAAAATTTCCCATAATAAAAATAAACAATATTTCATTACTCGGATTCTATTTTTCAGAATTTTCAATATACAGGATTTCATTATAGAAGAGTTCTATAGTATTCAATTTCCGTGTTTAAAATTGAACTTCAGTAAATAAATTAAATAATCTAAATAGATTTATAAGAAGATACATAAAAAACTGCTGGCGGAAAACTGCCGAAGTGGAAAACTGCCAGGCGGAAAACTGCCATTCACTTTCTGGCAATTTAATGATTTTAGTCACTAACTGTATTTTAATTTATAAAGAAAAAAGTACAGCGTTCACCCTTCATTAAGGAGTTAAGAAGACATTCATTTGTACTTAGAATACAAAACAAAAATAATATTTAAATGTAAACAAATTTATTAGAAAAATATTCAAAGTACATTTTTATATAAACATTACAGAAATAAATCAAATACAGATAGAAATTAAAACTAAAACCTTTTTTGGAAGATACTAAATGAAGAAACAAAAAAGTAATTGTTATAGTGACTTAGTATAATTTCTTTGTCTATACACAACGCATCTTTACATTATCAGTTCCTAACGGGTTTAGTGTCTAATTATTTCTTTTTTTTAGTTTAAAATTTGAGAATAATTGAACAAGCCTTCAAGCTTAATATTCACTTGTACTCATTATAAAACAACTACGATCGATGTTTGTGAAATATTTAGAATTTGCACTCCAACATATGATTGCTTAACTGCTATTACCTACCTAATTCTCTGACAATTTCAAGCGATCGAATTGGATTGCATATAAATTAATAATACTTTTTAAATATAAAAGAAAATTGTAAAAATGAAAGTGTTAATTAATAATATCGAGAATAAAAATGTGAATGTTATATATATTGAATATACAAATAAGTTGAATTAACATTCACTTAGTTTATTGTATAATTTAAATAAATATAATTGTAAGAATATCTAATTTGCTAATATTCACAAATCAGTACACGGGGTTTAACGTTTGCTTCGGAACCAAAGGCTATAATATTGACGCCAATAGGAAACTAAAAACAAGTCACTCGAAGAACGAAGTCATCTACCACCGTCGGTGGCAATACTAATGGATGCAGAGAGGTCACTGACTTCATATACATAACTAAATAATATTTCAGAAAAGTCAAAATATACAGTATTATTATTATTAATGAGTGGATCCCCGCTCGCCGTTGTGAAAGCGGGTGAGCACTCAGGCCGCAGGTGGGCCCATCTGTACTAAATCCACATTGAACCGATCTAGAGACTAGTCGTTGAAATCCTCCAGCCTCCCAATTCTTTCAAGAAAGGTAGAGAGATGCGAGAAGCTGAGAGTCCTACTAATTCTGTGGAGGTCCGTTAGAAATTTATCCCGAGTAGAGTCCCTAGTCCTGTGATAAGAAGGTCATTCTTCAACAATGTGAGTCCTTGTCTCTGGGGCAAGATCACATCGTCGGCAAGTGTCATTGGTCCATTTTCCAGTATTCCTGTTATGGGATCCAAAGTTTCCGTGCCTGTTAAAATTTGGAGGGTAAGACAAAGTTTCCTTCGGGTCAACGACAAGAGTCTCAGACAACCTCTCCTATCCAGAGGCTGCTCGAAGAGCTCTTTGGACTGAACGTTTACATGCACTATATGTTACTGGTAGAAAGGGTTCGGGTCCTTCACATGAGATCTTAGCTACTTCCTTAGCTAGGAAGTCGGCAGTGTCGTTACCAATAATACCAACGTGAGCTTTAACCCACTGAAGAGTGGCGTCAGCCAGATGCCCCAGAGAGTTCAGGGCATTTGCACATCGGTTTACCGTTTGGCTCCTGGTCCTCAAACTAACCGCAGCTTTGATTGCCGCTTGGCTATCTGAGTATATGATAACTCTCTCCACATCAGGTTCTCCGGAAATTACGCTGGTCAGTCTCTCCGCTGCCAGAGTGATCGCCAGTATCTCTGCCTGGAAAACGGAGGAGTGATATCCTAGATATTCAACTAGGTCAGTATCATTCCTACCAGGGAAGTGGAGTCCTGCACCTGTTTTGCCAGATTCAAGCTTAGAGCCATCCGTAAAACAGGCCACAGTCGAATCTTCCACTGTGTGGTCGGGGGCCACAGTACTCGTCTTAAATCTCACTTGTAGATTTAACCGAGGGCTGCATAGGTCTCCCGGAAAGGCTAGAACATGTAGGTCCCGTGAGTTCCTGTCACACCAATTCACATGGCTCTGGTGAGCCAAAGAGTCGTTGATGTAACCACCCCTCCACAAACCCGCCTGCTTCAACCGGTAAGCACCTGACACCGCTGTCCCTTTGAGAAAAGAAGTCAGATGTGGCAGGCCGAGGAGCATCTCTAGTGCGGCTGTGGGCGTTCCAGGATAGGCCGATGAAACGGCAATACAAGCCTTCCGCTGCAGTGTGGACAGCTTCAGGTCGCATGTCCGAGTCTCCAGCCCCGCAGCCCAAACCGTAACAGCGTACCTCATAATGGGTCTAATCATGGTGGTGAAAATCCACATCATGACATTCGGAGAAAGTCCCCATGGTCTGTCCAACTGCTCGCCTACACAGTAGGAGGTATCTATTGGCTTTAGCATACTTGTCAACTATTAGTATAGTCAAGTTAGGGTTCAACCCGGATATAATTTGAAAAAAGACAAGTTTGGTACCATTAGAAGCGCAATTTAAGTATTCCAACCATGTGAAAATCCACCGAAATCCTGTTTGAGCAAAAATATTTATTTGAATTTGAATGAGGGGCACTTAAAATGTCTTTGGATGATTTTACTAGAAATTTGAAGGTCAACAAAATTTCTAACTTGTCCTAACTCCTGATCTATTTGCAATCAATATTGACTTTTTTCTCGTTATTATATTACTATTGAATTATATACTCTAGGCTAAAAAAGGTCATTTTTTGCTATTTTTGAGCAGTTGTTTGTTTAATTAGTTCGTGTAGATATGTTTTATTTTTAGGAATATTAGAATGAGGTAGTAATACTAGGAGATGGATGAATGCTTAATTTGTAAAGAACAGAAGGAAGGATTGCCTGTTACTGTTGGAACAAAAGCCAAAGAAACCTCACTATTGTTTGCAAAGATTTGCAAAGAAGCCGAAATAGAGAATGATCTCAAAAAGACCGAAATATAAAATGAGCAAGGAGGATGGTGACCCCTGAATGCTCATCGCGGGCACTCCGGTGAATGCTGGAGGAATTTGTTCTGTTAGGCCAGTCAGACCGCTGATGTATTCTTATTTTCATGATTGCTGTCTGTGGCACATGCAATAACCGTAAGAAACGAGTTAAATGTGCACTGTGTTCTGGATAGCTCAACAGGTCGTGTGTAAGTCTGACCAAGGCACAGGCATTTGTTATTGTGAGATAGGTTTGTGTGACGTGTCGAAACGGAGTACAATCAACGTTGCTGTCGTAGCAGGATGAAAGTCCTAAATACGATTCCCATGTGAGCTGTACTAGCTGTGGCAGAAGCTCTCCAACGGTTATTGCAGGAGGCTCTAACGCAGAAGACCCAGTTAGTATAGACAAGGCTTATGGGCTTTTGTTACTGGGGCTGCAGTGCCCATATGGCGGTAAAGAAGCTCGCAAAGGTTTCTCTTGCTACTATGTAAAATCAATCGGCAGGTGGCCCAATTTTTAGAGACCGACTACCTACCTAATCGACACGCTTCAGACAAAGATAAATTACAAAATAAAAGTGACAAGAAAAAGAAAAGACTGGCAGCTAAGTTCGCAGATGGTGACGTAAGTGGAGCAGTTCTTGAGCTGTCATCTTCGAAGGGACTGGTCCAACGAATCGAAGAGACTGTCAGAGATTTGAGGTCTAAACAACCGCCTGCCCCGCAAGACTTGATGATGCCAGAACCTCCGGATAATTCTCTAACTATACTAATTGTTTTGGATGAGGAGGTTAAGAAGGCTGTTATTTCTTTCCGTCCTTGTTATGCCGGAGGACCTGTAGGCCTCACGCCAGGTCATTTTATGACGTTATTGTCCTATTCTTCTACAGAAGCCAGAAGAGCACGACTGGTATCCGCATTTTTTAAGGAAACTGGAGTGTGGTTGAATGCGATTCCCATACTGTCATTAGGTACACAACTTCATCCAGAGGTCCTGAAAGTAGCCATTGCTCTTAAAATGGGTGTCAGAGTTTGTGAACCTCATTCTTGCCGCTGTGGTAGTTGGATGGATGTCAGAGGATTGCATGGCCTGTCTTGTAGGTACAGTTCTGGCCGTCACCGAAGACATGTTGCAATGAATGATGTTGTAAAACGGGCTTTGCAGAGAGCAGGACTCCATTCAGTGCTTGAGCCTTGTTGACTTGACAGGGGGATAGTTAATCTTCAGATGGTATTGTTGTGATCTCTTACATGAATGGAAAGAGTCTGATTTGGAACTGCACATGTGTTGACACATTTGCCGAGACACACCTCAATGATTCCGCGGTTGAGGCCGGATCAGCTGCAAGGGCTGCGTTTTTTATAGCGTTTAATTCTTTTTTTTAATGGAAAAATATTGTCTTTATAAAGAAACTAAATTTAACAATATGGTTTCCCTATTGTAAATTTTGTAGACCATTAGAAAAGAAATTGTACTTAAATTAAAGGACCAGAATGTATAACATGATAATGTCGTAATAGAAAAAATTTAAAAGAATTAAACAAATTGCTGTTCAAAAAATTTCCAAAAATTACGATTTTAAACAATTAAATACACTATTTTTTTTAAATTTACACACCACCTGACAAATAATTTTTTTAAATTTTTATTTCGAAAATGAGAAAACAAATTTAATACCAAGATAATATACAAAAAATTATGTGACAAGTACAAGTACATCAGAAGTAATGGCTAATAGTTTCAAATTTCTAGTAAAATCATCCAAAGACATTTTAAGTGCACCTCGTTCAAATTCAAATAATTTTTTTTGCTCAAACAGGATTTCGGTGGATTTTCACATGGTTAAAGTATTTGAAATTGCGCTTCTAATGGTACCAAACTTGGCTTTTTTCAAATTATGTCCGCGTTGACCCTGTTTTGAGCTTAAATTGACTAGCCTATATATGAGGGATCCATCTCGGCTTTGAGTCCAGGGTCACTCCGAGGTAAGTTACTCTGTCCACAAGCCGAGTTTCTTGTCCCATAAGTCTTAGGGGGCGATACTTCCATTTGCGTTTCCATGTAAACATAGTAGCAAAAGTTTTATGGCTGCACAAGGATAGTCCAGATTCTCTGGCCCAATCCTCAACAGTCATCAAACCTTCCTGTACTCGTTCACTAATAGTAAAGGAGTCTATTCCAGAAGTTTATTCCAGGGCTGCATCAGTTGAGTGGCCCTGTTTGAAAGCAAACTTATTCAAGTGCTTTTTTGGGTTGAGTCCGCCAATGCACTCACTCAGGTGCCAGTAGACCAGTCTCTCCAAAACTTTCAGGAAGAAAGATGTCAGAGTGATCGGCCTGAAGGACTTAGCTTTCAGATACGAGGGTTTCCCTGGTTTTAGGATAAAGACAGCCCTTGCGTTACACCAGGTATCAGGAACATGACCCAGGCAGAGACTAGCTCGAAAAAGTCGAACCAGAATCTCACTCAAAGCATGACCCGCCCTTTGAAGCATAACAGGACTACCGGGATAGTGCACAGACATCATGAACTCTAGGGTCTCGCCAGAGCTAGAAGTATACGTACTGTCAGTTTTCTGTAAAACATCCAGTTGTACCTTCCTTACTCCTTTGAGTAACTTACCGATTCTGTTAGAATCGTGTATGTTTTCGTAACTGCTGCAGAAGTTCCGCCAGGAACTCCTTTTAGCTCTACGAATCATAGATTTACATGCACGCTCTAGTCTTCGGTAATTGTCCCTAGCACTCTGAGCATCCGTGTTGGATGCTCTGTTCCAAGCTGCTTTGATCTGTCTCCTCCAGGCCGCCAATTCCGTGGTCCACCAATAGTTGGTTTTCCTACGGGAACTTACAGCTCTTAGAGGGCAGGTCTCGTCCAGAGCAGAAGTGAGTGCCGAGGTTACCGCTAAAGCGGCGTTGTCAAGTTCCTCAGGGATGGTATCCGGTAAATTCATCGCAGTAAATTCATCGCCGGTAAATTCATCGCCGTAAATTCATCGCGTGGTAAATTCATCGCGTGGTAAATTCATCGCATGTTAAATTCATCGCGTGGTAAATTCATCGCATGGTAAATTCATCGCATGGTAAATTCATCGCATGGTACAATATATAATTAAATTGATAAACTTAAATAAACTCTTTTTCAAATAATTACGCCGACCTTACTATATTCTTCGCTGGATTAGGGTAACTTGTTTGTACGAATCTGTGATGTTAGTTTATTTTAAATGATTGGATTTTTAGTAATAGAATGTCATATAATTTTCAAATGTATATCATACAATTTTCAAATGTATATCATACAATTTTCAAATGTATATCATACAATAACTATAAAATATTTAATATGTGGGTAATTGCATTAATTTATTATTTTATTGTTATCATATTTTTCTTTAATTTAAATTTATGTTAATTCTCAATTTACATATTTGGGTAGCTACTCATAGTTTAAAGAACAACAAAACTGTAAACGCTACACCTCTTTAAAAATATGATCAGCAAAGCATAATTATTGCCTCAGTAAATGGGAACCAGGTTTTTTAATTATTTAAGAGATATTGATTACAATTTATCTTTTTAAAATTAATTTAGATATATTTTTTTGTACAGTTGTAACGATAGAATATCCTTTTTTTATATAACGGTTTGCTCTAGAAAAATATCCATATATTATTTCGTGGACCAACAATTGGGTCCAGGACAATTGGGCCCCACGACAATTGGACCCCAAACAATTGGGCCCAAAGACCATTATATTAATTGCTCATTTTTTCAAAGTCTACTGTATTAACTTAATTAAAGACCATTGCTACAGTAATAACTAGGGATGTGACAATATGCATTTTTCATAAAAATATAGTCTTGAGCATAATTCAAATAGAGAATATTCCTAATATGAAAAATATATTCTTATTAAGAAAAATATATATTTTTTAATTGAACATTTTCATTTTATGAATAAATACTATAACTCTTTTAAATTATTATACTTTTTTGTTATGAGATAATTCATGTAAGCAACAAATTTCCTAGTTACAGTACCTCTATAGGTACTGTTATGATGTAGCCAATACAAAATAAGAATGTAGCTATTTCAGATGAAGAGACAATAGAAAATAAGAATGTGGGTATTTAAAAACAGCCGTGGGCCACCAAGACATGCTGAAATTATTGAAACATACAAGTAGACTTGAAAGTTGATGTGAATTTGTTGAAACCTGTTCACTGCAGTCAATGTTCAACATAGAAGAGTTTTATAAATTATTATTACAAAATGTATTCTCATAATCTCATTTTATCCCTACAACTGTTCAATTTATTTTAGTTCAATGTAACGAAAATCTTTCAAATTTACCCATTTTATTAACTAAATATTACTGTGACAATTTCTTTAGACGATGTACACTACACATTGGATCCAAATAACATGATTCAAGTTAATACGACTTATTTATATACTTGAAAGATTTTCATTACACCGAAACATGAGATTAGTTTTCAAATGTGATTTAAGGGGCTTCCTAATATATACCTTATCAAGTTGATATCAATCGAATTAAAATATTATAAATATATTTTTAGATAATATAAACATATTTCAAAGATAATATTGTCACTATCCTGATAAGAACAAAGTAATACTTCTTCATTGTGTCTTCTGCCCAATTTTTTTCTGTGCTCAATTAATTTGGGGCCCAATTATCGTGGGCCCAATTTTCCTGGTGTCCAACTGTCTTGGGACCAATTGTCGGAAGGCCCAATTGTCGGGGCCCAATTGTCGGAAGACCCAATTATCGGGGCCCAATTGTCCTGGGCCAATCGGCTGTGCACCATATTATTTATAACGTTACAATGTCTTTTTTTTTAAATCATCTATTATTTACATCTCTATTATTAATTTGTATTATCTACCTTCCTGTTATATGTCACCGATGATTTACAATATGCGATGAAATTACCTGCGATGAAATTACCATGCGATGAATTTACCATGCGATGAATTTACCATGCGATGAATTTACCACGCGATGAATTTACCACGCGATGAATTTACCAAGCGATGAATTTACCGCTATGAATTTACTGTGATGAATTTACCCGCGATGAATTTACACTGATCCCTCAGGGATACTGAGGTCACCTGGTACTCATTCAATCAAATTATTTTGACTGACTAATTCATATTGTTTCCAATTGGTACGTTTAATATTCCTACTTACCTTAGTGACGTAGTTATACTCCTCCAAATTGAAGCGGATGAATCTGTGGTCCGACAGGGATGGAGCACCGTCAACCCGCCAGTCCGATAGTTCGTCCGCTATGCTCAGAGAGGCCAGCGATAGGTCCAGGACTTCCCTTCTGTTCTGTACAACAAAGGTTGGTTCGTGCCCTCGGTTTAATATCTCCAAATTTGTTGAGACTAGGTAATCCCATAGGGCTTCCCCTCTCTCACTATCATTGGAATATTCCATATAATATTATGTGCATTAGCTTCACATGCTATAAGGAGTGCGATGTTACTCTACTCACAATGTTGGATGAGACTCCTAACCTGCATGGGAGGCGGGGGTCATCCGAGTCACCTGGCATGTACACAAGGAGCACCAGACAGTGACAATACTGCATTTCATAGCAACAGTGACCATATCAACAGATCATACGTTCAAGGATGAAGACGCTACTATGACTGCTCTGTTACGCAAGTTATCACTCGCAGGTGCTTGGAAGACCATGGACCCCGAAGGGTTGATAGTGACTAAGCCACCAAAAGTGTATGGCTCCTGAATAAGAGCGATGAGCGCTGCATCGTGTTCCAGCTTCCTCTGCAATTCAACAGAGGCAGTGCAACATCGATGCATGTTCAACTGCCATCCATGAACAACAACCATGATGGAAGGGAAGGGTCTGGCCCTGGATCTAGGATCCAGAGACCAGATTCAGACCGCTAGGACCCGGTTTCTCACCCACGACTGCCGATGATATGAGACCAGACGGGTTGCCAGTGGGAGAGACATCCAGGTCCCCAATGGTGGAAGATTCCCCAGCACTTACAGACGGGTCTGCAGGTGGAGTGCAAACCACCATACCAGAGACAGCTCCTCCAGCACTGCCGGCCGGGGCTTTCAGTGCTGGGGGCGGAACTCCAGGCTTTCGGTGTCTGAACTCCAATCTGCCCATGCCACAGAATGGTCGCATGTGCAGAGCCTTTAGCTGTTGAAAAGTATCCTCCTCAACAGAAAAGACGCAGACTCGCCCACGCATATGGCCCTGGCCAGTTGGTGGCGCCTCAGTGGTGAGGTGCAGACCTGACACATGTTGATTCGTGTTGGACGCCTCCAAGAGCTGAAGGAGACCCTCCCTGCTCTCGGCCACATCCAACGGAACCCACGCGGTACATCTCTTAGTAGGAGTCAAGTCACTTGGCCCCATAACCCAGTAACCCTTACGAGATCCGGGTCCTGGAACCAGCTTCTTTGCCTCCTCTTTCACCCACCCAAGTGAACGTTCGTCCGAGCAGATTACCTGTACTCGGCCATTATGGTGAGTACAGCTCTCTACCTGGATGGGCCACTCAGGTTTACTACGTGCTCGATCAAGGACTCTTTTGTTTAGAGTCCTTTTCACGAGCACAAACTCTTCCATAGTAAGTGGATCATCACCGGAGCTGGGTCCTACATACAATGAAAGGGTACTCTTAGCCGCCTCAGAAAACGTTAGGCCTTTGAGATTCCGAACTTTCTGAGGTAACTTTTGGGAAGAACCAGGTATAGAACCTAAAGATCGCTTCCTACTGGAAGGTTCGATGGGTTCCGACACCTTGGGTTCTTTAGCTGAGGTACTCGGTCCAGGAGTCATTTGAATCGTTAGACGTTCTAACTTCTTCCTGGCAAAGGCCTGAATCCTTTGCAGGATTTTGACTATCAGAGGTCCAAGGTTGAGACCCATGGTCAGAAGCCGAAGCTTTCGCTGCGTCGATATTCTGGCACTGAGGTGTTCCAGATCCCGAAGGATCGGCGTCGCCCTCAGGCCGCGGAACCAGAGTAGTATCAGGTAACAAGTTAACTTTCGCATCCTCCGTCTGTGTTAGGACTGAGAAAATACCCGGGGAAGCCATATAACATAGGAAAGAATTCAGGACCTTATCAGCGTTCTCGACACAGTCGAGGCAACAACTGCCAGCCATATGGTCTCTTTAGGGAAGAGACCGCCCTCCCGTTTCACGGTTTTTATAGGCACCCTGACAGGTCTCAACAGCTCCTCCACTCTTCCATCCCCATGGTGGTTCTCAGGCCACTTTGGTGCTTTCCGAGCTTAGTATGTCTACCTCCTGCAGCGAACCTCGCACCTCCCAGGGCTAACCATATGGAGGGTTGCCCCTGGCACCATGGAAGCTACTCCAGGGCCACGGTTCAGCTTTGAACTACTATCGGGACAAAGCGTTATATTGCCATTGAAAGGCACCCGAAGGTCGATCACAAACACTTTCTTTGGCTCAAACACCAGTCACCGGTTCGCACAAAGTCGTCGTATCGCCAAGGCGGGTGCATACCTTGTCGCCCTCACTTAAGAGGTAAGGTATCATCATGGTTACGCTCGGGCCCATCCATCTTCCTCCTCTAATCCCAGCGACTTAGTTGGAGACTATCCGGGGAGGTCATCCAACCAGCCTGCTAGTTTCGAGGATTCCAGTATCTGAACCTTCGCCCCCAATCAGACCACCCAGGGATTCTTGGTCTGAATCCTCCACAAATGCCTTCCCAGCATCATAGGATCTAATCTGGTATAGCTCCTTGCTTCATTGAATTACGCAAGCCGCTCCACCACGTCAAGTTGATCCCCATCGGAGCGGTCTACAGTAGGTGACTAGTAGTTTTCCTACTGGCAGTTTTCACCTACAGTGTTCCACGTCGGCAGTTTTACGCCAGGACACCGATATGAAACACCACAAAATAAAAATAAAAATATAAGCTATATTTTGAGATATTCTGACCATATTCTAAAGAATAATTATTAAATATTTCAATATTAAATTAAAGTATCATGAACAATTATCTGTAAAAATAGAAACTTTGAATATCATTGAAGACTAAAATTATTTGAAAGAAGAAAAATAGCAGAGATTTGCAGAATGGGTTTATCTATAACATTTATTTCTGCTAATTCTCTGTAAAGTTTTTTAACATTCGATACAGTGTATCTGTACGTGTATTTGTATGTGATGTTTTCGTCAGATTTTTATGAAGTGAGAAATGAAACGATCGGTGTTCTAAAAATATATTCAAATCATTTTTAAAGCCTTTCTTCTCTATATGAAAATGGAGAGAAATAATATGAATATTCATAATTGAGAATTCTAACAGATTTTAAATAATGAAATGGTTGGTGAAACTATATTGTTTTAATTTACCAAACAACTAGGATATATTATCGACTCTGTTTTAAATAAATAGCTTTAAAAACTGAATAAATATGAATAGAGTGAGATTACTTTTGATGAAGATGAAGAATATTGAAAAGAATCTGCATTCAAAGACTCTTGAGAAGATTTGAAAATAATTACAATAATAAAGGATTTTTCCATACTGATGTGTACAAATGAAGGTTACATACGTACACTCGACAATTACTCATCTTGATTTTGTAGAAATGTCTTACGAGATAACAGTTAATCAGATTTTATTCAACTAATTGCTAAAATAATATACATACATATTAGTATAATTGTTGCATCAATGTAAGAGATAGTAAATTAATCTTGAACCAAGACAAAACTAAAAATATTTATTTTAGATTAGATACAGGATGAAAATAAAATATGTAATTTGAAAGACTGAGAGTATCCTTACTTTTATTTATGCTTGTGTTTCTTGTATTTTATATTTTTGAGAATAAATATTATCATTATCTTAAAAAATTGCATCCAATTATATGTTTTAAGAATTAATAATTGAAGAGAACACTTCATTTTAAGAGAAATATTTATAATATAACTCGCTTTTTCTTAGCATCTGGTATTTAATATGCGGTTAGTAATTAATACTTTTCCATGGTAAAATTTAATTATTTAATTTAAGAACTTATAAATTAGCAAACTGAAATAAACATATACTCCATTTCTTGACTGTATATTACATATCCAAGTTCACTGCAGAGTTAAATAATAAACAGAGAGAATTTTAAATCTCTGTGATGATAAGATTGCAATTTTCAGATGGTATTCAGACGGTGCGTGGGAAAAATAGTCAGAAGGATTCTCTTCAGACTCGTGTTTGCTTTAATTAAAGTGAGAATAAAGCCTATGTATCCAGTGATTCACTGCCAGGCAGTGAAAATGTCTATATTTACTCTTTGGGCTGTGTTCTGTATTATAAATGTAGCAATAAAATAGGAATTTCATGGTAAAGATACTCAGCTGATTCTGTTTTCATTGTCAAGCTCCATTAGTAGCCTCGTAGGATTATTTACTCTCAACTCTTCATTTTCCTCTTCCATCAGTGGTGCTTGTGTCTTGCAATGATTCTCAAGGCAACATTGTTTTGCAGGAAAATTATTTCTTCCTCTATTCTCAGAGAAATGATAAGGAAAAAAGAAATTCACATAAGATCATAATATATGTTATACTCTCCCTTTGTATTTACTTTTCATACTCTAGCTGCTCATAATGAATTTTTTTTATTTATATATCTATTAAGACTAATCATGATGTGTCGATTGATGTTTATGTCGATCTGCAGCATTTCATTGAGTTATTTCCTGATTTAAATGAAAACGAAAACAGTTCATTCCATTTTGATGTCGATATCCTTAACATTGTACCAGAGTTACTGATGGTGAAAGTTTTAGGGGTTTGCATTTGAAAGCTCAGTCCTTGTGGGCCAAGTACGACTATGTTCTTTCTATGATAGGTGATTTTAGCTTTAAATTTGATGGCTTATGATTCAGGGATATTTGGTTGAATTCCTCCAATGTGAATATCATAAAAATATATGGTAACTTGCCTTATAATAGTTATTGAATAGATAGAAGGCGGAGAGGAGGTATATAGCTATTTTTGCTTCTGAAGTCTATTAAGTAAATGCTTTCCCACAACTTAATATTATAAACGAAGGCTTGTGTTCCTTTTTGTAGAAGTAATGAGTTCTAATTTCAAATACCTATTAGGAGTTGTCTACAGACCTCCTTCAGCTCCACATCAATTATTGTTACTTGATAACCTTTGTACAGTTCCTTCTCGTATACTATTAGCAATTATTCTGAACCTATTCTGACCGGGATTTTAACTATGATTTATTCAATTATGATTACAATGAAAACAATTCCTTGATACAGTTAGATCCTATGCACTAATTCCACTTATAACAAAGTCTACATGAATCAGTAATAATAGCTCATCTCTAATTAACAACATTTTCATAACTAACCCATTAAATATACAAACAGGAAATTTAGCTATTGTCGTATCTGACCATTTTCCTGTTTTTCTGTTTTTAAACACTTAATTGTATGTGCTATAGTGTGCTACCTCACAAAACTGAAAAATATATTATTTCGATTAACGAATTCACACACTCTTAAACTGATGCATGAGGAGCTATTGTTGACTTATTTTTCTAGTGTTTATAATTGTTCTGATGTTAACACTTTAACTGCGGCGTGACCCACCGGTGGGCTAATAGTCGGTGACCGGTATATTCCACCTCGGTATATTCCACCCTAGGTATATTCCACCCCGGTAAATTCCACCCTACTTTACGGGTTAGGTATGTTTAGTTATTAATATTAGTAATTTATTAATATTATAAGTAGAGCGCGGATTTATAGTTCTATCGAAAGTAGTCGAAATGGCGCTTAATAAAAAGTTTTTATAGCTCTAAAAAAGAGTTTTAAAGTCGCTAAAAAATGTCCCTATAATAGCTGAGTGTGTCCTAAAATTGACTTATTTCCTTTCTTTTATCTGCGTTATAGAAACTTTTAGAAGAATATTCAACAAAAACTATGCCATTCTTGTTTATTTGTTAATAGCTGATTTGAAATTATTATTCACAGAACTTACGCAACAATTAATGGCAATTGTGTACGTATATAATATCGTATATATAAGACTATGAGTTTAATAAATAGAAAATAAAACCCAAGTCTCTCAATTTACACGTAGCTTTTATTTTACAAGAAACTAACAAGATGAAAAAAAAACTAAACAAAATTTATCCGAAACTGTGTTGTCCAAGTCACAGCCAACTAAGAAAATATAACAAAGACACTCTCATAGAACAGCACAAACCAAATGCAAAAACAGTAACAAAAATTCTTAATATAATAAATATGCTACTTTTCAATGAAACAATTAAACTTCAATAGGTGAAATTACCAACATTTTATTGACATTTACAGCTGTCATGCTTAGTCTCTTGTCACTTAAAATCATTTTCAATTTTGAAAAGCTAATTTCAACTTCAAAAGAGTTTTGGGTTGTTTCACTTTGGGTTGTTTTGGTTTTTACAACAAGAGCACTTAGCTAACTATGACGTTCATAAATAAGTGTGCTCAAAGTAACTTCTTTACGCAAAGAGCGAAATTAACCAGTCACAATAAATAAATACCATATATTTATTTTATTGGGCATATCTTCATTCTTCATCTATCATTATATTTATTTAAGATATTTACATAATATTATACTGTATTGAGTAGTGATTTATTCATTTTCCAATTCAGTTTAATTTACCAATAATTATACTCGTACGTTTTCTATGGAATATTACTATGAAAAACGTGAATGAAATGGGATACTAATTTAAATGTCTCTTGCATGTTTAATTTATCAATTATAAAATTATCTGTTACATACATATTTTGCACGTAAAGGATGGTTTATCATAGGTTTTATAGTCGTTTATACCATAATTACTAGTTTTATCTTTTAATTTCTAGTCAAAATAGCTTTTATGCTATAAACGCTACAAAACTTTATTTTTATGGTCAAAATAGCGTTTATAGCATAAGAACTAGAAATCCGGGCTCTAATTATAAGTAATACTAGGTAACTTGTATTTTCACTGTATCAAATTAAACCTTTTGCTGGCTAATCACAAGCTTTAATTTTTCACTACACATGTGACAAAACAGCAGAAAGAAAGGTTGTGTGAACGCATTTATCAGTTGAGGTATTTAGATTTTAAATCTCAAGCTGATTTTCTTCTCTATCGCCAACGCAACAGTGATATTAAATGTAAGATGATGTCATATAGTATTTATTGTTTTATTTATTTCATTTTTAATTTGGTATATTAACTTCTTGTGAAAGTGGTGGTTTTTGACCAAAGGCTTTTTTAACAAGTTTTTTTTAACCAGGAAGTTTTTGATGGGGAGGGGGAATTATTGCACAGGGTTTTAAGACTGGGAGATTATTGTCTTTTTTTATATTGAGAGATTTTGATCGTGGGGAATTTGGCCTTAGAGTCCAAAACAGAAACTTATTAGCAAAGAGCGAAAACATTGAGTGGGTTGTCACACGTATCTTCCAGTCGAAACCTCCCACACCTCATCCAACCATTGTTGTAGGAGCAAATTTGTAGTTTTAAATGAATTATTAGTAACATTTTCAACACATAAACTTGGAAATAAACCACTATATTAAGAATATTTGTAATTTTATTAGGATAAAATTTCAATTGCCTAGAACTAACTCTAAATATTGTCCAAATGTCTCAGGATATCGTCTGAGTTATTTTTTTCATCGGTACGAATTATTTAACAAATGGCCATCTAAAAATAAAATCTTTGAGTTTTTATTACCACCCAAATGAACATTGTCACAGGGATGGAATTTACCGGGGTGGAATATACCGGGGTGGAATTTACCGGGATGGAATATACCGGGGTGGAATATACCTAGAACCATAATTAAGCCGAAATTAGAAAAGACGTACTCTTTATAAACTAAATTGTATTGGTAGAATACATGCATGATGATGTTTTCAAGAGAGAGAGGAACTTTGTAAACAGATTAATTAGAAATTGTAAATCTTATTATTATCTTGATGAGTTTAACGGGAAATCGCAAAATGACTTGGAAGACAATAATAAGGTTATTAGGTTATTGCATTTATTGGTGATTGTGATGAGTTTGACATTGCTAATGAATCTAATGGATATTTTGCTAATATTGGTAAAAATGTGAGTGATTTGATACCACCATCAATTAGGAACAATCAGGATTATTTGTCAGATGTTAACTATCCAAATTCGCTTAATTGGCGGCCATGCACTCCTCATGAAATATGTAATTTGGTAAATTCTTTTCAAAACAAAAAGTGTGAGTTAGATTCTGTTTCAGTTTTGCTTATCAAAGCATTAATTACCATACTAAAGCAATTAGTATGCTAATTAATAAAGCTTTGTCAGAGGGTGTACTCCAAGAGTCATTAAAGAAAGCCAAAGTTATACCTTTGTACAAGGGTGGTGACGCGACTGCTTTGAGTAATTAAAGACCCATATCAATATTGTCCATTTTCAGTAAGATTTTTGAATAGGTAGTTCACTCTAGACTGTATAGTTATCTAGATTCTATTTAGGCATTGTGCAAAAATCAAAATGAATTTAGAAAAGTTTTTTCTATTTAATTATATTCACAATGAACTTGACAATGGTATTTATGTTTTCTCATTGCTTCTTGATTTTAAAAAGGCATTCGATTGTACAGAACACTTAATATTTTCATGAAAATTGTACTAATATGAAATTAGGGGAGTCACCTTGGATTTTTTCTTGGCTACCTGAGAAATAGATACCAGTTACTACAAATTAGTAACTCATGACGTATCCCAGGTATCAGTTCTAGGACCATTACTATTTTGATATTTATAAATGATTTGCTTGTTTCCAGTAATAGGTTCAAGTTTCTGTTATTTGCCGATGATAGTACTATTTGTTATCTGTTTTCTCGGAACCAATTACCGTATGTTCACACTGTTAATAACACGAACTGAAGCGAGGTAATGAATGGCTCCTTGCTAATAAAATTTGTTTAAATGTTGATATGTCGAAATATTTGATATTTTCATATCGTAAACAAGTAACTATTTCGCCAATTAGCATAGCCTCTAACATTCTTCAATCTTATTCATCTACTAATTTTTTGGGTGTCATATTTAGATTCTAACCTTACCTTCAAAGTATTGTTATATCACATAAATTATAAACAGAGACTATACGTGGGATGCATAAATTAAAAAAAATTGCGTGATAAAATACTAAAATTGATATATATTATAAATTTATTTACCCCTACTTCTTATATTGTATTGAACTGTTCGGCTCTACAACCAGAAATCATTAAAATGCTCTGTATGCAATGCAAAGGAGTACTATTTGAACTATTAATGAACTTCATTATCGAGATGGTACACATTCGTATTTTCACTAATGTAAAATTATTCTCAAATTTGACGACTTTACAAATTAAAATCTTGTATCTACAGGTATAAGAGACATTAGGATATAATTCTGATAGCCCTTTCAATTCATGATTAGTTAGGCACAGAGATATTTTAGCAAAGTTTAAAAAAGTTTTTATCAATTAAATATTTTATAAATTATTGTTTTTATCAATTAAAGTTTTTATCAATTAAAGTTTTTATCAATTAAAGTTTTTATCAATGAAAGTTTTTATCAATTAAAGTTTTTATCAATTAAAGTTTTTATCAATGAAAGTTTTTATCAATTAAAGTTTTTATCAATGAAAGTTTTTATCAATGAAAGTTTTTATCAATGAAAGTTTTTATCAATTAAAGTTTTTATCAATTAAAGTTTTTATCAATTAAAGTTTTTATCAATTAAAGTTTTTATCAATGAAAGTTTTTATCAATCAGCAGAGTTTCTATCAATTAACAAAGTTTTTATAAATTTATAAAGTTTTTATTAATTAGCAAAATTTTTATAAATTAACAAAGTTTTTATTAATTTATAAAGTTTTTATTAATTTATAAAGTCTTTATCAATTAACAAAGTTTTTATTAATTTATAAATTTTTATTAATTTATAAAATATTTTTTATTAATTTATAAAGTTTTTATTAATTTATAAAGTTTTTATTAATTAACAAAGTTTTTATTAATTAACAAAGTTTTATTAATTTATAAAGTTTTTATTAATTAACAAAGTTATTATTAATTAACAAAGTTTTTATTAATTAACAAAGTTTTTATCAATTCATAAAGTTTTTATTAATTTATAAAGTTTTTATTAATTTATAAAGTTTTTATCAATTTATAAAATATTTTTTATTAATTTATAAAGTTTTTATTAATTTATAAAGTTTTTATTAATTAACAAAGTTTTTATTAATTGACAAAGTTTTTATTAATTAACAAAGTTTTTATTAATTAACAAAGTTTTTATTAATTAACAAAGTTTTTATCAATTCATAAAGTTTTTATTAATTTATAAAGTTTTTTTAATTTATAAAGTTTATATTAATTAACAAAGTTTTTATTAATAAACAAAGTTTTTATTAATGTATAAAGTTTTTATTAATTAACAAAGTTTTTATTAATTACCAAAGTTTTTATAAATTACAATTTATTTTATCAAATTTCCAATATCTTATCAATTAGCAAAACTTTTATTAATTAGCAAAGTTTCATTCATTAGCGATAATAATTCCATCAACAACATTTTAGAGTTGGGACTTAAGATGGAATTTAAATTAACTCTACAAGAAATAAACGTCCACTACTACCCTAGATTTGACTAGGTTTACGTTTTATAGCATCAATCTGTCCTTCCGATCCATCAGACCTGGAAATGTCTCAACAAGACTCAACTGTGTAAAGTCAAGCGACACGTGCTCAGTCTCCTTCACCTCTGACGTAAGTGTAGCCCTCATGGTTAAGATTTCGGAGTAGATAAGTAGTCCAGTACGGGGAAATGAAGCATTTCAGTGAGTGGGGCTCTAAACAGTAACAGTGTCGAAAAAATCACCATAACTATATATGCGAAGCTTTCAAAGTGGACTTATATCATATGCAGCGTCTTGCAGAAGCCACACATGAGAGAGGAATAATATTCGTGATGGTAAGATCTTCGTTACCACGAATCTTCGTGATGGTTAGAATTGAACTGCCTTAGCTACTGATAGCAATTCAGGAAATAAACAGGGAACTTAATCTCACTGAACTACAGCAGATTTTTCTTGCTCAATGAAGAAAAACCTGAATACAAGAAAAAAGCGTCAACAATAACCAGGGTCCATGAGTAGAGTGGACGCATCTTTCCCGTTTTATTGGATTAGATAAATACCAAGCGTATTCATTTATAATTTCAGGAATATACAATCGATTTAGTGATACATGAAGTCTGGAGGGGGGGGGGAGTAAAGGACTGAGGAAAGAAGGCGGAGGGAATCACATCATCGAAATGTGTGATGGAATGAAATGTGTAACTAATTTTTGTAATGAAAATCTTCGGTAATTCAGAATAGTCAGGTTAGAAATCTCAGTAGAAATATTGGGTGAAAGATGGTATCGATCTTCAGATATTAATTTGAATGACTAATGACCAATACGAAAAAAAGTAAAAATGAAACAATAGTTTTTGATGAAAATGTTGATAAAAATACTCATAATTCTTTTGTAATTTTAGTTTATTAATTATAGTCTATCTTAATAAATCCAAACTTAAAACATCAATTGCTCACAATGTTATATTATAAAAGAATTATATTATAACTAATTATGTTAATGATTTACAAACAGAGAGATTATACTATTTCTGATGCATCAATTCAGATTTTTGAGGAAATGTTGAATTTCATATCACCACAGTTTTCATTGTTTTTATATTAGACTATAACAATTCGTATTTAGAAAACGTAGTTTCTTCTTAGCCTAACTGACTTAAGGTTATGTTACCAATAGTTTAGAGATATCGAAGCTGAAGAATGAAGATATAAGAGTTAAACCTATTAATTTGTTAAACCAAACTCACTGTAGGTATATGAATAGGTAAATTGCATAGCAGACACTCTATTGTAAGCTTTTATTTCTGGTTATATATTATAAGAGGGAAAGTGAATGAATGAACAAATAAATATTTAAGTTGTTCCATTAAGATTCGGTACAAACTAACAAGTTACATCATAGTTAGAAGCAACTCGTTGTAGTCTCTCTTTGAAGTGCTATTGCATGAAATGTCAAATTTACTCTTAAATGTTAAGTCATTTAGGTTGTTCATTAAAGGTATCGTTTGAATTGAAGTTAATAGAGATGTAAATTGGATATTAATTAGAAATGATAAAAGTTCTAATATCCTCAAATATTTAAATGGCGGATGAGTCTAATTTTAATATTGAATATTTAAACTGTATGTTATATATTGCATTAATTACAATTAGTGATATGAAAAATTTGTGCTGAAATCACTATAGTGTCAAAGAAAATAGTGTTTCTACTTGTTAACATAAGTTTGATTGAACATCCGATAGATGGCGTTGTTTAATTTATTTCAAATAATTGAAAAAATGACATGACCTTGAGTCTTCATTAATGACTACAAAATGTAGGTTTAACCTATTAAATATGCAATAATTTGTCAAATTTGATAAATGTATTGAGTGATTCACTTTATTAATTATTTTTGTAAATATAATTACGATCATTACACTCAGGTATATATATTCAATATCCAAAATTGCACTGCACGTAAAAGTAATCTGCAATTACCCTGCATATACGGTAAAATGAGCTCTGATTGGGTGGGGGGAATGGAAGAATACTGAATACTTCACAGAAATATGTGTGTAGTTACAGTTTATGTATCTAATTGACACATCTCACTGAAATACAACAATACATTATCAGTTATAACTTGAATAGTTAACTGTAAAGGATGTCTATTTGAAATTCGTTAATTTCATGTTTATAATTCATAGTTCTCTGTTGAACACATTTTTACCATAAGTAGAAAATACAAACATATCAATTTTATATGTCCAATCGACACGATAAAGTTACCGATTACCTCAGAAATGCGTCTTCAACCAATCAACCATCAGTCCATTCGATATCTCGCTGGAATGCAAGTGTTGCGACACAGACAATTGAGCTTGTCAAAGATATCTAAATGGTGCCACTAATCGTGCTACAAATTAATAAAGGTACACAAGAGAGCAGATTCTTTTGTGAAAGGAAAATGGGAGTTTATAATATAATGTTTGAAAATATGTAAAAAGTGACACGCATGTAGACACTGATATATTTTATCGATTTAACAGAAAGATCATGTTTTTCTCAAACGTTCGGAATTAAACTTATTGGAGAGGTTTTCAATATCACCATAAGTAAATGACAATAACATTAAATTTTAATATAAGGTGACTGCCACATATATAATTACAGGATCCTAAAAACGTGCAGCACAATCTTAATATGGTGTAAATCAATCAGCAATAGCCCAGAACATATATTGACGATCTTTGAGTAAAGTTTGTGGGAATACAATGTACGTATACAAGATGGTGACAAATTAGTGGTGGAAAAGTGAAAAAAAACCTTTAGTTGGCACCTTCTCAAAATAATCATCACTTAGATGAACAGAGCATATTACATTGCATAATGAAATATTCTGATTCCATTGGAAATATATTAGGACCACTCCCCCCACCCCCTCCCATCCTTCAACACACTAAATGGTCTCTTTTTCTATTTACTAATTGGCATCTTTTACCACCTACAAAAGGAGGAGCTTATCCACTTTTGCCAAATCTCACAAAGTGGCTGGAAACTCTTCACAATATTATCAGAGTACAAAGGAATAACACTTTGCAGGATGAACACTTTTCAGTTTGTTCTTTGGCGCAAGTTAATGGACTTTGGTTCTTGGTGTACTAATGTGTAGTAAAGTTGCAATAAACGAAAAATTAGTAACAATTTTATGCTGGAATTATATTTGAAGAAGCAAAGCACTTTTACTTCAAATATATTTGATCATTCAATGTGAAAACTTTACAAATAAAAAGGATTGTGTTTTCATACATATATTAAAATGACAATTTCAAATATGAATAAAAATTTTATTTACGTTTCAAAAGATAATTAAATTTTGAATTCAATTTCATTTTATTATAGTATTTAAATCTGAGTAATTTGGGATTCAGAACTATAATGAACACCATCCTTTAAGTAATGTTAGGGGGAAAATAGTGATTGTTTATTTTCAAAATTAAATTTTAAATATTCAATTGAAAGTGTATATTTTTTTAGTCGTTAGAAATTATTTCACATTTTTTAATGTGAGAGGTTTAATAAGCCTGATTTGAATGACTAAATTATGGATCGGCTAAATTGATTACCGATAAATTTATTCTCTGTCTGTTGGTTTCGGTGAATTTTTTCCCATAAAAATTAAATCCTATAGAAATTAATAATTCCAGGTCAATCTGTTCTGTAGAAACTGATTTCTATGCAAAATAATTCACGTGGTGAATAATGATCAAGATTGAGATTCTGCAATGTACAGTTTATTATTTGAGGTTCAACAATAATCATCTGTTTCAGATGCAAAGGCTTTCCTTTAATTAAAGTTAAAGGAAAATAAATTCAAGGGTTTTACAAAAAAATTACGTAAGTCGAATAACATGAGTATAATCGTCGTGAATTACAATATTCATGAATAAATAAAACCCATTCCCCAAAAAATTGACGAAGAAGTACTCAAGCACCGGAAAATGAAAAGAGGCGATAGGAGTGAAATGGACGACCCTATCCTGACAACACTAATATTTACATAATAGATTATACACATCCGAACATAACATTATTCGAATAGCTCACTCTATTCCATTATATCACTGAAAAATTAGGCGACTTAAATATCCGTAACGAAATATCTGATTTTACTTCACTAATCTTATTGATCTATAATATGTATAACTGGAGCTGCACTCATTTTATGATGACAGATCAGCTCTTAACTTATTTTCATAAATATTAAAGAAATGACCTTTCCTTGAGTTCATTTATTTCCAAAATTTATGAAGGCCTCCAAAGTTGATGATGAAAAATCTGCCTCAGTTGTTTTCTAATCTCAAAGTTTCAGAAGATAATTCAGAACAAGACATCAGTGTTACAAAGTTCCGTTGATTAACGCTCTAAAAAGAACTAACAAGGTTGAAGAATGAAACACACTTTCAAATTATTTCGGGAAGCTTTTCCTCTCGTCCAAAAATGAATAAATATTGTCTGTTAAAATATGCAACCTGAACGAAAAGAGAGCTATTTAGAATGTTATATTCTATAATTAATGACTATATACTTAATAATTAAAATATTTTTTTCATAATTTTCCTTTAGTTTAATGTCATGATCAATAGATCGAAGTTATATAAAAAATATTTATTCCACTTCATGCAGTAAAAAATCAATTTCAAAATTCCTTCACTCCTATATGTTCTTTTTGAAAATAATAATAATCTCGAAATTAAGTCATGATTCATCTGCGCTCTTCTAATATTACCATTTTCTCCAAAACTGGCAAAACAGTTTTATGATGAAAACGGATTGAATTTACAATGGAATATAAACACAACTGTTGGTACAAGATTTTATAATATGGTGCTTTTCACTGTCATGCTTCTGAACGTGGTTTGCCTACGAATAAATTGTTAGTCTTTTATTCTAGTTCAAATTTTATCTGGGAAATGAAACTAATTTCCAAAGCTTCTCTCGAAAATGTTGAATCATTTTCCATTTCTGCAGCGACTTCTTTAATTTGTGTCTGAGTTTTTAGCAACCTTTCCGTGCTTGCAATTTCAATCCACCTTCATTAGCGTGTAACTTTATAAGAGTTTAACCCTTCGTGACCTCTGGACTGAAGGGTCAAGAAACCCATCCATATCTCTCTCACTTTAGACTAAGGGACCCGGGAGATACATGAGCTTCAATAGTTGGCTCATTCCCCTTTTTGTTGCTTGTAGTTATGGTATTTATTTTTCTTTTGATTCATTTCCCCATGCACAGGTATCTGCGGATGGAGACCTTAGCAGAAATTTTCGAGCAACAACCTTCAAGGAAGCTTGATAGACATTTTTATCGGGTCTAGGAAAATTGATCGAAAGCAATTGACCGAAAACAATTTATCGAAAGCAATTGATCGAATGGAAAATTGGTCGAAAGGAAAATTGGTCGAAAGAAAAATTGATCGAAAGGAAAATTGGTCGAATGGAAAATTGATCGGAAGGAAAATCGATTGCACAACAATTGATCGAAAGGAAAATTGAACGAATAGATCGCTTCATTTTTTTTCCATCTGTGAGTGCAGCAACCGGTGCTTAGTGTCCCATTCTGTTATAATCCTTGGTAAGTGACTGCACTCACAGAGTAGCTTTTCTGCATCCATGAGCATTGTCACTGACGGTGATAAGTGACTTTGTTCATGAATTCACTTCCCTTTCTGACTGCTTCTTCCTATCTCTTGTATTTAATTCCCTTTTGCCGTCAGTGATATGGCTTTTGGTTCCGAAACAGACGTTAAACCTATACTAAAGTAATTAATTATTTAACTTTAATTTCACAAGTTATCTAGAACTATCTAAATTCTAGAACTAAGAAAACTTAAAGTTCTTCAAATTATAATATATTTCAAAGCAAATAATTCTCTGTTTTAGAAATACAATTGATTGAAGAAATATTATACGTACATATTTATTATATGAATTATTATTATTATATATAAATAATGGTAACCAGATCTACTAGCTGTAATATATTGCAAGTAAGTTTCTCTGGTAATCCATGGTTTTAGTTATCATTGTCAATTAGTGTAAATAGATCCAATATTATTTTCGATCAATTTTCCTTTCGACCAATTTTCCTTCGATCAATTTTCCATTCAACCAATTTTCCATTCGATCAATTTTCCATTCGATCAATTTTCCATTCGATCAATTTTCCATTCGATCAATTTTCCATTCGATCAATTGCTTTCGATAAATTTTCCGGATCCCATTTTTATCTAGTAGCGGCTCACTAACTGAATACTGTATAATGAAGGAATGAATCCACGTGGTAATTCGTATATAAGTGATTAATTACGTGATTGAACAATTGCCACCGTAATATGTATTTTCAAGGTTCAAATTTTAAAGTTAAATTTAAATTCTCAGTTTGAGTAGAAAGTAGCCTTAAAAATAATAACATAAGATTAGGGGTCCAGGTGGCAATAATTTGTCATAGCGCAATTTAATTTACCAGGGAGAGTGTTCTTCAGGTAATTAATAAAAATCATATAAACTTCTGTATTTTAATAATATTTGTCCCATTTTAGAAGTTATGATATTTGAATTGGAGGAACTATTAGTTCTTCATTTTTTTGAAAACAAGAACATAATAATGAAACATAACTTGAACTAAATGATACGAATAATCATTTAGATTATATAGTTTTATATTTTCTGGTTACTAGAATTTTCTATGTTTGAAATATTTATGATTTACATATATTAAACTCCTCGTAATATAATGACGATATGTTTCCTGTGTTGCTTCTTATTTGAATAAATTGTCAATCCAGTTTTCCACACCTGGAAATATGCAATGAAATCTTTAAAATGTTGTTTCCGAGAACAAAAATGAACTTAGTTTATTTTTAGAATTGCATTTTTTAAATCTGTTGAATTCTCTGGTGAGCGAGTTATAAATATCGGTTTACATTCATCTCTATTTTGGACGCATTCAATTAAATGAAAGTCAGCTGCTTCGTGTAAATTGATATCAACGAGAGTGACTCTCTGACTAATGGAAAACAGTTAGTTAACAGAGAAAAAAAAATTCATTTCTTCTCTTTATTTTGAAATGTAAAGACAAATACATTCAATCAATTTGATTAATTCAATTTTGTAAAAGTATTGAAATCAGAATAATAATGCAATTCATGTTTATTTATTCTGATTGTATTAATAGAATTAAAGACTATTTTACAATGAAGATTTTATTACGGATTTTCTTAATTAATATTCATTCAAAATAACTTCAACATAGTCTAAATAATATTACAACATCTCGCCTAGATTTAGTGACATTTCTGTAAGATTAAAAAAAAATAGCAAATGAATATATAGATTCTTAAAAGTATAAAATATATGCATATATACTGTGGTTAATGATTGCAATATTTATAATCTCACCAAGAACTAATTTAAATATTCTCATGACACATGAACATTTATTTAGAAGTCACTACACGACACACCATTTTTTTCTGTTTATTCAGTTCTCAGAGCATTATTTTCCTGGAAATCCATAATATATTGCCACACGTCCATCTTTTTTCTGTGGCAGATTCAATTTCGATACCATTACTATTCTCCACGCCTACAGGATATTTCAAAATGCACAGAATATATTTATAAAGCCATCGCAACGCTCCAATATTTTTTAGTAATTTACATTTTGAAATAATCTTTGATCTAATTATGTAATTTTTCTGCTAAAGTCTGCGAGAGGATGTGGCCAATTTTATTCCTTCATTCAAATGCACGATGGATTTTATATTAAATTTCCAATTATAGGTAAATTCCTTTGTTCTTTTGGAATAATTTTCTTTGCAATAATAAAGAGTAAAGAATGAAAATAATTACATTCATGAAACCAATATTTTACTGGTAAATTAGAACATTTTATTTAATTTGTACAGATTGAATGCGTCAATTAAATGATTAAATTTCTTTCAAGTCTTCATGATTCTATTACAAGTATATTTACCAAATGTTATAATGGATGAAAAAATGAATCTTTATGAGAAAATTTGAAAAATAAAATAACGGGATATATTCTGTAACAAATTATATTTCTAATGCGTTTTTTGTTTCAATGTCAAATAATGTTCAACAAATATTTATTGTTTTTGTTAGCTGCCTCAGCCCAAAGTTTGAAATATTTTTCAAACTTTGTGCATACCATAATAAATAATTTGAAGGAACATATTACTTTATTCAATGGATTAAACCAACAAACTTTTATAGAAAAAATTTTCTTTGCTGTTAAATGAAGAAGAAGATGGAAACTGCAGACTGTAAGATGGAAACTGCAGACTGTAAGATGGAAACTGCAGACTGTAAGATGGAAACTGCAGACTGTAAGATGGAAACTGCAGACTGTAAGATGGAAACTGCAGACTGTAAGATGGAAACTACAGACTGTAAGATGGAAACTGCAGACTGTAAGATGGAAACTGCAGACTGTAAGATGGAAACTACAGACTGAAAGATGGAAACTACAGACTGAAAGATGGAAACTGCAGACTGTAAGATGGAAACTACAGACTTTTAGATAGAAACTGCAAACTGTAAGATGGAAACTGCAGACTGTAAGATGGAAACTACAGACTGTAAGATGGAAACTGCAGACTGTAAGATGGAAACTACAGACTTTTAGATGGAAACTGCAGACTGTAAGATGGAAACTACAGACTGTAAGATGGAAACTGCAAACTGTAAGATGGAAACTGCAGACAGTAAGATGGAAACTACAGACTGTAAGATGGAAACTGCAAACTGTAAGATGGAAACTACAGACTTTTAGATGGAAACTGCAGACTGTAAGATGGAAACTGCAGACTGTAAGATGGAAACTACATACTGTAAGATGGAAACTGCAGACTGTAAGATGGAAACTGCAGACTGTAAGATGGAAACTGCAGACTGTAAGATGGAAACTGCAGACTGTAAGATGGAAACTGCAGACTGTAAGATGGAAACTGCAGACTGTAAGATGGAAACTACAGACTTTTAGATGGAAACTGCAGACTGTAAGATGGAAACTACAGACTTTTAGATGGAAACTGCAGACTGTAAGATGGAAACTACAAACTTTTAGATGAAAACTGCAGACTGTAAGATGGAAACTACAGACTGTAAGATGGAAACTACAGACTTTTAGATGGATACTGCAGACTGTAAGATGGAAACTACAGACTTTTAGATGGAAACTGCAGACTGTAAGATGGAAACTACAGACTTTTAGATGGAAACTGCAGACTGTAAGATGGAAACTACAGACTTTTAGATGGAAACTGCAGACTGTAAGATGGAAACTCCAGACTGTAAGATGGAAACTACAGACTGAAAGATGGAAACTACAGACTGTAAGATGGAAACTACAGACTTTTAGATGGAAACTGCAGACTGTAAGATGGAAACTGCAGACTTTTAGATGGAAACTGCAGACTGTAAGATGAAAACAGCAAACTTTTAGAGGGAAACTGCAGACTGTAAGTAGAAACTGCAGACTGTAAGATGAAAACAGCAAACTTTTAGAGGGAAACTGCAGACTGTAAGTAGAAGCTGCAGACTGTAAAATGGAAGCTGCAGACTGTAAGATGGAAGCTGCAGACTGTAAGATGGTAACTTCGGACTGTAAAATAGAAACTGCAGACAGTAAGATGGTAACTTCGGACTGTAAAATAGAAACTGCAGACAGTAAGATGGTAACTTCGGACTGTAAAATAGAAACTGCAGACTGTAAGATGGTAACTTCGGACTGTAAAATAGAAACTGCAGACAGTAAGATGGAAACTGCAGACTGTAAGTAGAAACTGCAAACTTTTAGATGGAAACTGCAGACTGTAAGATGGAAACTGCAGACTATAAGATAAAACTACAGACTGTAAGATGGTAACTAAAGACTGTAAAATAGAAACTGCAGGCAGTAAGATGGAAACTAACGACTGTAAAATGGAAACTACAGATTGTAAGAATGAAACCGAAAACTGTAGGTGACTATTAAACTTAGTGTTTGTAAGTAAGACTTTAACCCTAATGAGTTTGACTATCAGAATGTACGGGAAGTTTGATTATGTGTTTAAAAAAAATATGTCTCATTTATAAACCTACGGTACTATTTTTTTTACAATTTGTTACTATATATACTGAACTATACCAAATTTTAAGTAAAAATATTGAACATATAAGGAGAAATAAATACATAGGTATATAAGACATTGGCAACTGAGAGAGCAGAGCCACGTGATTGGGTGGAGTGTGAACCAATCACAGCTCGCGCGTGTGTGTGTGTATTCCATGAAAACGTCGACTGATGTGTGCTCAGACTTAGAGGCTAACCAAACTGTATTTCTACATTGCGCTGCAAGCCTGCCACACCTCACCAGAGTACAATTAATTACCTATTTTAAGTGATTTAGTCTTATTTACGACGGTACGTAAATATTTTTTAACTGGTAAAAATACAAAAATATAATTGGTATTTATGCAGAAACAAAGTCAAGAAAGTCCGGTAAATTTATAGGAATGACATATAGAGATATAGAGTAATTCAAAAAGGATGTGCTAAGAAAATACACGTCAAACTCATTACGGTTGATATCGAAGACAATAAACATAACAAGGAATACATTGCATTGGTAAAGAACTGAACTCTGTAAATAATGACTTTGTATCAACTATAAGATGCCAATTCTAGAGGGCCGAAGACTGCAGCTGGTCCTGATCGAGATGTATTAATGGCAGAGATTTAAGAAGTCTTTTTTTAATCTATTCATTTCAATCTAGAAACTGTCAACAAAAAAACATCTCGGCATTAACTTGAATAGCTTCCGAAGCACTGAAATATATTCTACAAATGTTAGTCAGGTGTTCATTTCGAGTGAAGGAACTGGTACTCAGGTTGAAATGTATTGACGAAAGAAGAAAAAACAGAGAAGAAATAAATAACAAATAGTATAAAGGATCCATCCAAAAGATGAGAGTTTTTCATAAGATTCATATCGGGTAAAGAATCTATCAACCAGTAGATTCTTCATTACTTTCAATTACGCTACTCAATGTCATTTCTTATTCTATCTGACGGTAAACACTTACTCACAAATGTTATAAACCCATATATTAGTATTCGATTTAATAATGAATAAAATTAATGAATGTGTTGAATATGTTTAAAAACGTGCAGCTCATTCTCGAGATTGTGCAAATCGGTTAATGGTGCGGAAAAAATATAGTACAGTACAGTAACTTTTAACCGTGAAATGTCGGGTGTATCTATTATTACAGAGCTGTTATCACCTCTTCATTGAATTTTCAGTATAATTTTTGAAGATCTGAAGTGTTTTTAAACTTACACCAAAAAATTATATGAATTACATTAATGAAACAATATTATTGAAACTCACAAATTATTATTGAGACTCCAAAAAACGTATGTTAAAAATGTAAGTTTGTCATTGAAGCTATAATGACATTGTGTATTTACTTACATTCCAATAGTTGTGTTTACTGTATTTGTGCGAACATTGAAATCTCTCAAAATAATATTGAATACAGTCTGCTTGAGCTTAGCTTTTTTGTTGTCGTATTTCACAATATTGTTTTACCGGTCAGATAGTGCTTCAAATTATAGATTCAATAACATATTCCCCTCCAGGCATTATTCACTTACATCTTCCAATATAAAGTTTCTTCGAACCGTGCAGAACAATTTTTATTTTAAGAAGAGTGTGTATGGAATTTACAATGTAGTGTCAACACTTCTTGAGTTGGCAGATTTTACGGCTTACTAGATGGCTTAGTACGCAGCTTTTCACTGGCCTGCACGCGTGACTAGCCTACCAATGAAACCCTGGGAATTATGCACCACTTAGTCAACTCCAAGCTATACCTAGAATGCTTAATTCTATTATCATTTGACTACACACAAATCTGAGAGAGGCTAAATATTAACGTGAAGCTCTGCATTGTGTATTGAGTGAGGAGTAACGAGAGTTGTTGTTGATCTATTACTTAAATATTCTTTTTAAAAGGCCCCCTAATAATTAATTAAATAATTGAACCGCTAAATATCTATCTAACATTCCCAATCAACTCTTTTTCTCAAATGTTAGAGAGATCAATCAAAACCCATCAATTAATGTCACAATATTCTTATTGTTCTCATTATTGCATGTAAGAATTATTCTCAGGAAAACTTTCACATGTCAACAAATGGTTAAATTGAGGCCTTCGTAATTTTAAGATAAACTTCATTCTCAACCTGGAGAATTTATAATCTTTAGAACTTCTGTCAAATTTGTAGTTTATGCATTTCAGTAATATTCTGCAGCTATAACTATTCATTCTGAAATCTAATTGTTTAATTGTAATGTGAAAGGCAAATAAAATTACCAGTAAGGATGTGTAATTTGTGTATTTAATAATTTTAAAAGGGGTCGAGTGTGCTTATGTTTTTTAATGGAATATCTGTCCTAATGGAATCAACATATTTAATCATATAATATGATGATTATACTCACTACTCAGCTCATCTAAGTAATGCTTATTGAAGAAAAGAAAAGTTACTTCCAAAAAAGCACCATCTAGTGATGATGGTCATTGACGTCATTTTATTTATATTTCCTTAAACGTTGTGCAAAGAACGTTTAAATATCGCATCATAATTATACTTCTAGAAATAGTTTATTAGTTAGTATATTGCATATATATTTCAAAATCTATCAACTATTGCTCATTTACGAAGATATTCAAATATTTTGTAAACGTCAAAGAAAGTTCTAGGTCATCTATCTGGAAATAAGGTAAACAACGTGCCATTTGTCGGATGGTCGCTCAAACTTATGTTGACTAATAAAAACCCTCTTTTCTTTGAAAATACAATGATTCAGCATAAAAAATTTATTTTTTTATCCTAATAAAGTACAGCAAACCCTCCTAGTAGACCAGCCTCCTAGTGGACAAACCTCGAATTCAACAAAATATTTTTGAAACTGTACTGGAAAAAACCTCGTACTAGACAAAACACTATTTTTGTAACCTGAACTTTATTCTAATGTAAATATCACAATGAGTGATAATTACAATACTATTTTTAAGATAAATCTATAATTTGAACGATGCATTATTATTATCATTTGCTGCCTTTTTAGGATGAAACATAAGATAGAGTCGGTGTCCGTTTCAATGGCAGAGTCTGTGCTAAAAACAATCTATGTGTAAAAATTATAGGAAACTAGAAACAGTTGAAGACTATCATAATTAACATAAAATGATGATTTGATTGAAAAAAATATTTTATTTGTTATAATTGAGAGAAAGAAATGAGTATTGTTTATGAATGTGTTTCCCTTCAAGTATTGACGTTTTTCATGCACCATTAATTTGGCATTAAATTTTTGCTAACCAAATAGAGGTATCGAAATATTAAAGTCACCGCTTCAGTTTTAGAGAAAACGATGTTGGTCTAATACTAAACTACTGGAGTGAGTTTCTTAACTGTAGACCAAACAAACTCGGAACGTAACTCTGGTCTACTACGAGGTTTTGCTGTATATATCAATCATTTATATTCAAATAATTCATATGAAAAATTGAAAATATCAACATTTGTAATACGTTACATCTGTCTGTGTGTGTTTTGAATTGGATAAACATTAGCTACTTATAATAAGTTGGGCCTAAAGATATGCAAATTTACAAATTAATAGGAAGTGGTCCCCGAAATTTATTCTGACGATCGAATTATTAACACAAATTGATTTATTAGAGGATAAAAAGGAATTAATTTCAAATACTAACTATGCAGGGTTTTCCCAGAGACTATCCAACAGAATAAGTTGAATTTTTCAAGACACCTCGATCCTATAAAGGAGTACACGGAAAACTACCATGCGGAAAACTTCCAATTTAAAGACTTTCATTCATTTTTAATAGTATACAAGAGCTAGAAAAATAATAGTTAAATATAGACAAATTGATTAGAAAAATATATAAAATGCATAATTACATAAATATTACAGAAAAAAGTCATATACAAGATAGAAATTAAAAACTGAAACCTTTCTTAGAAAATATTAAGAGAAGACAATATTAGACAATATCAATTATAAGAAATAATTGAATTAGGGACAGAGTACAATTTCTTTGTTTACACAACGCATCTTTGCATTATTAGTTCATAACGGGTTTAGTGTCTAATTATATCTTTTTTGCTTATAATTTGAGAATTGAACAAGTCTTAAGCTCAATATTGGCTTATACTCATTAGAAAACAACTTTCTTACAATTTCACTCGATCAAATAGGATTGCATATAAATTATTGATACTTTTACATATGAATGAAAATAGTAAAAATGATATGGAGAATAAAATTGTAGATGTAATAATATTGAACGTACATATAAGTTGATTTGACATTTACTTAATTTATAATATATTAGATATACATTATAAATCTTAGAAATGTATATAAGATCCAGTATAGATATCTGTATACGTAATTTAACATGTTTTTAAAATGTATGTGACTTAAACAAATAAGTTGAAAATGATATCTATAATTTCTTTGTGTGTACTTAAGTCTGGTTAACTGTGTGTTTAATAAAGTAACTTAAATGTCCTATTAACGAAATGTCCTTAACGAAGGGCTAACGGCGTTTTTTTTTATAAATTAAAATGTTCTTAGAATGTGTTTATAACTAAATAATATTCCAGAAAAGTCAAAAAATATATAAATGGTCAGTAAGTGACTGTCCGTTTTCCGCCTGGCAGTTTTCAGCCTGGTTGTTTTCCGGACAGCGTCCTAAGGTTCTACAGAGCGCTATTGATTCGAAAGGGTTTTTAATTATTCGAATTTTAAATTATAATGGAACAGATAAGGAATTTATTCAAATGCATGGTTTCATACGAAATAAATATTTAAAATAAAAATTGATTGACTGTTGATTAACAATCGTAAATTTAAATATTTATGTGGCTCCCTTTTCGAAAAATTGAGAAATAGAAAATGAAAAACATAACTTCCAAATGATTATCATTTTTAAAATAGAACAAGTGTTACAGTTTGAATAATTGAAAATATAAAATAATTTATTTACTTATTATCATCTGTGGAAATATGAAAAAGAAGTGTAAATTAAAAATATTCAATAAAAAAAAATTGTCAAAATTTTATTTATTTTGCTGGAATATAAACTATATAGGTGATAATTATTCATTCGATTTCAATCAAAGAACTAAAGATAAGACATGTTTTCCTTTTCATAAAGTGATTACTTGAATACTGTAGTCACTATAGTGAAAACATTTCCATTAGTCTACCATGAAATGTCATCAGTTTTTAAAAACTAATGGCCATTTTAGTTCCATACTGAGGACACTACTTTCACTATACAGGATTTCATGATTGCGAAGTTACACTGTAACGTTTAAGGGTCCCCCACTCCCACTCTAAATTAAAAGTTTCTTAGAAACGCTTTAAATTTGTAGAATAAAGTTATACAACATAGCACAGTTTTCAGGGAGCAAAATAATTGATCATATTATTCGCTTCGTAATTAATTATTTTGGGAAAATATCCACACTCAACCGTACCTGTCTGACTTTCTATTAGATTGAATAGAAGAACAAGAACGGGAAGTCAACTTTATCACGTATTACTGTAAATTTAATGGTAATTAGGTATATAAGTACACTTTAGGTAACTAATGTTTTCAGGGGAATGGTATTTATATAGCGGTATATGTAGCCATTTATAATATGTCTATCGGCTTTATTATGGTTTCCAATTATTGAGAGATATTTTAATATTTTTCTTCGTTCGAAATTCAGGGGGAAGAATAAAATTCAATAGAATATTTTAAATTGAATATTATTACAAAAAAATGAAACTATATTTTGAATGGTTTTCAGTTTTATAATCAGTAACTTTAGCTCTAATGAATAGAGAAATGATTAGAATGGAGGGGATCTTTAACGTTCGTTATTTATAAATATTTATGTGGCTACCCTAACTGATAAGTTGTGATGTACACGATAGCGTTCAACACAAATTATTGAAATAACTCTTCAGCGGTAACTAATTAGAGAAAAAATTATTTCTTAATAATTCATGTTTTGTGTATCATAATCATTATAGAGCAAATTACAACATTATAATTCTATAATCAAAAAATGACTCCTTTATAGTTATAATATATAGTATCAATTAAATTAATATTACTTATATAGAATATAGGTCTATTACTCCATTGCTCATTTCTATTAGCTCCAATGTCTCGCCTTATGACTTTTTCTCTGGTTTATGACAGACTCAAGCAATGGAAAACCTCTCGCTATTCTAATCGCCATTTGCAAACTAAATAATTATGAAGTTTTAATGTTGATCCCATGAGTTTAAATAGTGTTTTTAATTGCTTTAGTGAAAGTTAAAGAACTTCAATTGAAGAGAACTTTTGTTTGAAGAATGCTGAGAGCTTTTATAAAAATAATTACCTTAATGTTTCTGAGGAGGAACTTTTTCGTAACTCAATTTGAAGAATGAACGCTTTTAAAGTCAGGACACATTGGTAGGTGAAACTTATTATGGAGGACAGGGAGCATCTCATTATTATCCCATATTAATCAACTAAACGCACACAATAGATATAATAATGACACATAAATGGTGACAAAGAGAGAAATAATTTCACAGTAAAGAGCCTTAATTTTTCTAAAGCCATGTGGTTCATTTAAATCTTTTGAAAGCTAAACCGAAATCGCAAAAAGGTTGCAAAAAAATTGTGGGGTTTATTTAATTACAGTAAGTGTGTATGAGGGTTTAGAGGACCTCACTTCTAATGTTAATATTAGCAACTGAATAATTAATTGAAATGCCGTGAGCGACTGTGGTTTGATTCTAAGCAGATATATTCGGGATGCAAATACTATTGATATGATAATATAGTAGGTTAATTCTAATGTGAAAGAAAATACTTGATCATTTAATATTTAATGTTTTCCAATTAGGAATAATTATAATTTTATGAAATTTTATCATTAATATTTAGAAAATCAGGGATAATTGATTATAATTATATACTATCAGAGAAAAGAGTCACTGTGATGATGTACTATCAGAGAAAAGAGTCACTGTGATTATATACTATCAGAGAAAAGAGTCACTGTGATGATGAACTATCAAAGAAAAGAGTCACTGTGATGATGTACTATCAGAGAAAAGAATCACTGTGATGATGTACTATCAGAGAAAAGAGCCACTGTGATGATGTACTATCAGAGAAAAGAGTCACTGTGATGATGTACTATCAAAGAAAAGAGTCACTGTGATGATGTACTATCAGAGAAAAGAGTCACTGTGATGATGTACTATCAGAGAAAAGAGTCACTGTGATGATGTACTATCAGAGAAAAGAGTTACTGGAATGATGTACTATCAGAGAAAAGAGTCACTGTGATGATGTACCATCAGAGAAAAGAGTCACTGTTATGATGTACTATCAGAGAAAAGAGTCACTGTGATAATGTACTATCAGAGAAAAGAGTCACTGTGATGATGTACTATCAGAGAAAAGAGTCACTGTGATGATATACTATCAGAGAAAAGAGTCACTGTGATGATGTACTATCAGAGAAAAGAGTCACTGTGATGATGTACTATCAGAAAAAAGAGTCACTGTGATGATGTACTATCAGAGAAAAGAGTCACTGTGATGTTGAACTATCAGAGAAAAGAGTCACTGTGATGATGTACTATCAGAGAAAAGATTCACTGTGATGATGTACTATCAGAGAAAAGAGTTACTGTGGTGATGTACTATCAGAGAAAAGAGTCACTTAGATGATGAACTACCAGAGAAAAGAGTCACTGTGATGATGTACTATCAGAGAAAAGAATCACTGTGATGATGTACTATCAGAGAAAAGAGTCACTGTGATGATGTACCATCAGAGAAAAGAGTCACCATTATGATGTACTATCAGAGAAAAGAGTAACTGTGATGATGTACTATCAGAGAAAAGAGTCACTGTTATGATGTACTATCAGAGAAAAGAGTCACTGTTATGATGTACTATCAGGGAAAAGAGTCACTGTGATGATGTACTATCAGAGAAAAGAGTCACTGTAATGATGTACTATCAGAGAAAAGAGTCACTGTGATGATGTACTATCAGAGAAAAGAGTCACTGTTATGATGTACTATCAGAGAAAAGAGTCACTGTGATGATGTACTGTCAGAGAAAAGAGTCACTGTGATGATGTACTATCAGAGAAAAGAGTCACTGTGATGATGTACTATCAGAGAAAAGAGTCACTTAGATGATGAACTACCAGAGAAAAGAGTCACTGTGATGATGTACTATCAGAGAAAAGAGTCACTGTGATGATATACTACCAGAGAAAAGAGTCACTGTGATGATGTACTAATAGAGAAAAGAGTCACTGTGATGATATACTATCAGAGAAAAGAGTTACTGGAATGATGTACTATCAGAGAAAAGAGTCACTGTGATGATGTACCATCAGAGAAAAGAGTCACTGTGATAATGTACTATCAGAGAAAAGAGTCACTGTGATGATGTACTATCAGAGAAAAGAGTCACTGTGATGATATACTATCAGAGAAAAGAGTCACTGTGATGATGTACTATCAGAGAAAAGAGTCACTGTGATGATGTACTATCAGAGAAAAGAGTTACTGGAATGATGTACTATCAGAGAAAAGAGTCACTGTGATGATGTACCATCAGAGAAAAGAGTCACTGTTATGATGTACTATCAGAGAAAAGAGTCACTGTGATAATGTACTATCAGAGAAAAGAGTCACTGTGATGATGTACTATCAGAGAAAAGAGTCACTGTGATGATATACTATCAGAGAAAAGAGTCACTGTGATGTTGAACTATCAGAGAAAAGAGTCACTGTGATGATGTACTATCAGAGAAAAGATTCACTGTGATGATGTACTATCAGAGAAAAGAGTTACTGTGATGATGTACTATCAGAGAAAAGAGTCACTTAGATGATGAACTACCAGAGAAAAGAGTCACTGTGATGATGTACTATCAGAGAAAAGAATCACTGTGATGATGTACTATCAGAGAAAAGAGTCACTGTGATGATGTACCATCAGAGAAAAGAGTCACCATTATGATGTACTATCAGAGAAAAGAGTAACTGTGATGATGTACTATCAGAGAAAAGAGTCACTGTTATGATGTACTATCAGAGAAAAGAGTCACTGTTATGATGTACTATCAGGGAAAAGAGTCACTGTGATGATGTACTATCAGAGAAAAGAGTCACTGTAATGATGTACTATCAGAGAAAAGAGTCACTGTGATGATGAACTATCAGAGAAAAGAGTCACTGTTATGATGTACTATCAGAGAAAAGAGTCACTGTGATGATGTACTGTCAGAGAAAAGAGTCACTGTGATGATGTACTATCAGAGAAAAGAGTCACTGTGATGATGTACTATCAGAGAAAAGAGTCACTTAGATGATGAACTACCAGAGAAAAGAGTCACTGTGATGATGTACTATCAGAGAAAAGAGTCACTGTGATGATATACTACCAGAGAAAAGAGTCACTGTGATGATGTACTACCAGAGAAAAGAGTCACTGTGATGATGTACTATCAGAGAAAAGAGTTACTGGAATGATGTACTATCAGAGAAAAGAGTCACTGTGATGATGTACCATCAGAGAAAAGAGTCACTGTGATAATGTACTATCAGAGAAAAGAGTCACTGTGATGATGTTCTATCAGTGAAAAGAGTCACTGTGATGATATACTATCAGAGAAAAGAGTCACTGTGATGATGTACCATCAGAGAAAAGAGTCACTGTTATGATGTACTATCAGAAAAAAGAGTCACTGTGATGATGTACTATCAGAGAAAAGAGTCACTGTGATGTTGAACTATCAGAGAAAAGAGTCACTGTGATGATGTACTATCAGAGGAAAGAGTCACTGTGATGATGTACTATCAGAGAAAAGAGTCACTGTGATGATGTACTATCAGAGAAAAGAGTCACTGTGATGATGTACTATCAGAGAAAAGAGTCACTGTGATGATGTACTATCAGAGAAAAGAGTCACTGTGATGATATACTATCAGAGAAAAGAGTCACTGTGATGATGTACCATCAGAGAAAAGAGTCACTGTTATGATGTACTATCAGAAAAAAGAGTCACTGTGATGATGTACTATCAGAGAAAAGAGTCACTGTGATGTTGAACTATCAGAGAAAAGAGTCACTGTGATGATGTACTATCAGAGAAAAGAGTCACTGTGATGATGTACTATCAGAGAAAAGAGTCACTGTGATGATGTACTATCAGAGAAAAGAGTCACTGTGATGATGTACTATCAGAGAAAAGAGTCACTGTGATGATGTACTATCAGAGAAAAGAGTCACTGTGATGATGATTTTGGATTCTCACAGACAAAATAATGCATTATTTTCAATGTTTTTTTAAGTTCTGATGTAATATTATATGAAATTTGAATATATATTGAGATTTTGTCTTTAGTCAGATAATTAAACCATACTTATACTATAAATAATTTATTATTGAAGTTGAACATCGCTTCTTCAAATGCACTTTTTCTACTAATTATGATCAGCGAGAGGAAACAGAACCCTCCTACTTGACATTGCGTATATACATATAACATTTGCATATTAAAGGATATGACATCCAGCCTAATCGGATGGTACTAAATTGAATCATGCCATACTTTCAATATTCAAATTCAGTCTCTCTCCGAAGTCTAAAAGTGTACACAGAGGTTCATAATATGCGTTGAGACTGAAGAAGATATTCGGTAGCGCACTCCATCAACTTGATGAGACAACTCATTGTGGATGCATGGCGCAGAGTAGTCGCTAGTGGCCACTCTGCCAGCCACTTTAGTGAACCTCCATCCATTTATTATTATTGACTCAATTGACATGAAGAAAATGCTTCGAAAACATAACAGTCATCAATATATTGGGAATATTGAAAATAACCGCCTTTATTGAGTGATAAATTTACGGGTCATTAGGAAGGAAGTATATGCTGAATTATACTTGTATGCACACTCTATGTCTTGTATAAATTGAAGTATTGACTGTGACCCATTGCATTTTTTAAATAACAATAATAATAATAATAAACCTATAGAGTTTGGACAGAATTCATTGTAAAATTATATTTGGGACATCATTTGAACGATAGCCACAGTTTGCTAGAAATGCCGCACTCTTCTTACGCTATGTCCTATCACCTCCTACAGGATTTTTCCTATCTTCTCCAAAATTTTAACCAAAAGTATAGGAGATTTTACATTGATATTGCTTTATCTTTCAACATACACGCATTAATTTGAGATATCCTCACAGAAAATCTTTTGCGTTCGATAGAGATACGTCTAAGAGGAGAGATATAACACTTTTTTTCGAAGTCCAAAAGAATGAGTTTCGAAATTGGGTGGGCGGTTAATCCGTTCTGTTGTATGAATAATTAGAATTCTTAGTTTTCAATGCCTGACAATAGAAATTTTCCAAACAAATTTCTGATATTGTTCATCAATGACAGTACAAGTTGTAATCGTTATCATTAACGCAATAATAACTAAGGACCAAGGCTATTATTTGAGGGCATTATGCCACACTGAACAGTTGCGTTGTGAGGAAGTGAATATTTTTCTTTATTTTATAAGGATGACTAATTATTTAACCTGTGAATGTTACACATGCAATGAACATTTAAATGATAAAATCTCCCTCTTTCGTCTGAAATCCTGAATGTGAAAAAGAACACGACATTTTCCAACAAAATGTGACTATTATTGAAAAAGGTTTCTTTAATTGTGGTAAATGATAACGCATAACTAACTTGCGAAGAGAACTAACTGTATTTGTATATCATAATATCTTGAATAACACCACATGTAATAACAGAGTACGGTAGAGTTTTATTAAATGATTGGTCACAGTAGATGGTAATAAGAAGACAGTATCTCAGAGGAATACTGAGACTATAACTCTTCTATAGGGCTGAATCTATACTGAGCTCAAAACTACTACTGAACCATAGTTCTCCACACCTGACCATAAACACCAGTTCTTTTATAGTTATTCATCTCTACTAATGAGCTAAAACCCGTCCATAGTTTGGGTGGTCTAACTAATTTTCATAGGCCTCAGTAAACCACAGGAGTTCTAATAGTCATTAAGCACTACATAATTCCCCTGTACATTTCACATATAAAAAGTTATTCAATAAGCTAACTCTGTTCTACACATCACTGAATGTTTCATTACTCCGTGGGAAAAATACCTAATTACTTTACAACATATTTCACAGCTGTGATTTTCTGATATATTTTCACCTATTTCCGAATGCTAAATCTCTTCCCCTCTACAGAAAAATTGAAGGTAATTTCATATTTAAAAATGCTTTAACTAATCCCAATTACAAGTTAATCTAAAATATTTTATATTAACACCAAAAATACCTTAGCTTTAAATATAAATAAAAAATACAATTGACATATGGTTGTTAGTGTAGTTTCACCATAGTCATGTTTTTTTTGTTATTTTTTTTTATCCTAGTCCTAACATACTCCCACATTTATCTATTTCTTTTATAGTTACACATTTAGGATAATTAGATGTAAATATTTAAAGTATTCAAAATTATTTTGTTAAAAAAACTACCAATAACTTGTAGTAAAACCTTATAGCCTATCCTAAACGATCTTAATAATTCCAAATATCTCATTAATTTATAATTAATTAATTACTCCTCCGTTATCTTCATCGTAAGTGTTACCTTTTAATTAAGTAAATCACTTTGGTTTATAATTCCCGCCAGCGTTTATTCCACTATGACATCGATAAAGTTACTCTTCTATGAGTAAATCACTTTGACTTTATATTTATCCAATGGCAGTGTTTCTTTCTCATTGCAGCTTTAATTATTATTAAAACATTTCATTATATAATCTAATATACCTCCCATTAGCAATTAACATACATCAAACACATCATATTAATAGGGACTCTCATACCAAACGAAATCACTATTCGTGAGATGCTGAACTAAAATCTATTCACAAGCTGTAACTAAAATCGAGTAATTAATATTCTTTCCATATAGTTTCCAATAGCTGCACGATGTAAATATGACGTAAGTTATACATGTAAAAAATCTTATAAACTTAAAATTTCACATTTATTCCTACAAAAGTCAATTTCATTTAGCAAATCGTATTTTCGATTGTTTTGTTAATTATTGTACATTAATGTTATAACACAGCATTTTTTCATAATTAATTATTATTATTATTTTTACTTCTCACTATCATATACATTTTCATTCCAGGAAGCATTTTATCGATTGTTTTTATTTATTAAATTCGATTAATTATTATATTTCTCCACAATGTGTTAAATATATTCTCTATACCTTTTCAACATAATTTTTAATTTTTAGATTAGATTCAAAACAGTTTTCTGTTATCACTAAAAAAAATATACTACAATCAATGGATAAATATGGAAATTATATCAACTAATGAGAGAATACTTTTAAATAAATATTCGTATTTCGATCTTGTTGGTATCAAAGCATGACTGAAACAACTCTTGATATAATATTTGGAGTAAAATTATGTTAAGCTATACCAAACGTCTTTCTAAAAGAAAATTTTTCTTGTTCAATATGATTGTAAATATTTTACTTGTGAATACAATCCCACCTGACCTTTATATTCTGAACTCCACATTTCTGAACATTAAGTTGAGTATTTTGATTGCAAAACAACCCTGTTGTTAGATTGGGCATTTTCAGCTATTGCAATTTCAAACTTGCAATTAGGCAGGAGAGAGTTAGGCAAACTGAAAAAAACATTCTGGTGAGTTCACTACAATACAGACTTATCACATCCAATAGATTCTATACTATTTTATTGTATTACTCTATAGTATGTAACAATACAATTAAATAAAATATTTAATGCAATTTTATCGGTTTTTCTAGGAATAATTCTTAATTATCTTATCCTCTTGATCAGGTGAGTAATTAATTAGATACACAGTTTACGAAGTGTTTCTCAATGGTATAAAGTAATCTTATTCTAACTTATGTAAACGACTGAACATTGGCCATATGCATAGAGGTAAATTTTGCACCAACAGAATTTTCATGCATTTTTTTTCCTCGTCTCTCATCAGCCTTAAAATTGTTGGTGAAAAATATCATTCTATTTTACATTTATACTTCACATATTGAGGCTTAGTGTCTTGTTTTCAAACCATTTAATATCAACCATCTTCACTTTAAGGTTTTACCGGCTTATTCATTTGTAATTATCTTCCTTGGATGTTTTATTAATCCTTCTTCTTTTATTATTCTCTTCTTACTTTTTACCTCATAAAATTTTTACGCCCTCATCTCTGGTAATTGAAATATTCTTCACTTTATCTTCTTCTCATTCTTTTACCTTCTCTTTATTTTACTGTCATATTATCTCTTTACACTTCTCAATTCTTATTAAGCTTTAGTCAACGATTCGACATTTTTATCTTACTCAAGCGTCTACTCGTCTTTTATTTTACTATTAGGTTGCTAAGTAGCTTTCTATTAATTTTAATAATTACTTTTTTATTTCTAAGGTAACAAATGTGAATGTCATCCAAGACAATGCGTTAATTCTCAAACTCATCTAATTTTAACTTTTAAGACATTAGCTTCTGCGACAATAACTATTCCTTTTTAACTTATTGGTGCCTTGTCCATTACGATATCTCCGTTAAATTACTTGATGTCTTTTTAGACTTCTTTTTAGCCTTTTAACTTCACTGAGTTACTTTAAACAGAATGCATTCTCATTAATAAGATTGAACTTTTGATTCTTGGTTTATTTTAATTATAAGCTTTTAGAGCAATCGTTATCATTTTCAATAAATCTAACTCTGAATGCAATTTACTAATAAAATCACTTCTTTATCTTCTCTTCGTTATAAACTATTATTGCAATCGTGAATAGTTTGGTGTGCTAAAATTATGTTATTTTTTGGGGCATTTCAATTTAGACTTGTGATTAATTTCTAGAAAAGAAAAAACAAATTTTCTAAAAATGTCCTATATTAAATACTCACTACGCATTAAATATTTAATTATTATTCCGTGGGAAAGATACCTATTACTTTACTACTTATTTCACTGTTGTGATTTTCTGATATAATTTTTACCTAATTCAGAATGAAGAAAAATCTCTCAAACAATTCCTTTTTAATGAACTCTATCTATATTATTTATTTTATCAACAAATGAAAAGAGTTATTTAAATAAATTAAGCTATCGTAAAAATGATTCACTCTAACTAAATTCGCCATTCACTAAATGTCAAATAATTGATAAAAAGTAATCATGTGTCTCTTGCCCTGAAAAACCTAATTAGTAATATATTATGTAAATGAAATTAATTTCTTTATTCATCAGTTCACCTTTCTTCGGCATATATAATTGAATCATAAAATGAAGTAATGTAACTTAATTGACATTTATTTTAAATCAAATAACTATGGTTTGTATTTACTAGGTTATATTGTGAAAACTATAGATTTAAATATAACAGAATGTCAGCTTTGCATTGAAATGAAGGATTTCAAGAAGCAAAACTTTACAATGTTATTTCGGTAAAGAACAGTTTTCTAATTCAAAAGAATTAAATTATAATAAATGTCATGAATACCAGAACAATTCGTCTCCACATAGAGATACAAATAATATTTCATTGGGGAGAAACAATGGGAATTAAAAAGATATTCATTTTCAGTGGCTAGAAATTATTTAAATTTATAAATAATATTCAAATGTGGTAACGAATTTGTCCACATCGTCCATTCAGGTTTCAAGGCACAGGCAACGTTTTTCTTACTACATTTTATAACATTAACTTACATATATTATTTGGATACATTGAACAGATTGTGTATCTAAAGATAGAAAAAGATAAATAATTAGTTATCCAGCAAGAATGCTAGATGGAGTTAGTGATATGTATTATGAACACGAACGTGACAAAGCCTCACAAGGAGCTTGAACTTTTCACCGCTAGATAAAATAATTGTATAATTAAATAAGACTTTTAAAAATCGATTAATTTAATAGTATTGATGTTCTACAATAAACTTTTCACATTTCAGTTAGTATATAGATGCTACCTAGCAATCAAGCAAAAGAGTATGGCATAGAAACTCTGTAAACAAAAAGCTACACCGCCCATCTCGATTTCACACTAATCAGGTTATCAGAAGAAAACATGCCAGGGGAAATATTATAGCTATATGAGAAAACACTCTCAGGCTTACAAAGGTCAAATGATATGAGAAAGTGACCTATTTTGGTATATGATTAGGTATTATGTATATTGATTAGCTAATGTGCTAATCAATAATCGATTAGCTAATTTGCTAATCTCCATGAAATACATTAATCCTAATTTCCCTGTTGTTCCTGCGAGTCCTTTTGTTGCTAAGTGTCCTGTTCATCTACTTTTATTCCTGAACTGTTATTCCTGTACTGTTATTCCTGTACTTTTATTCCTGTACTATTATTCCTGTACTTTTATTCCTGTACTTTTATTCCTGTACTTTTGTTCCTGTACTTTTATCCCTGTACTTTTATTCCTGTACTATTATTCCTGTACTATTATTCCTGTACTTTTATTCCTGTTACTGTTGTTCCTGAACTGTTATTCCTGTACTGTTATCCCTGTACTTTTATTCCTGTACTGTTATTCCTGTTACTGTTGTTCCTGTACTGTTATTACCAACGCAGAATGCAGGAAGGTCATATTTTAGCCGTCGTTTATTTATTTATTTCTTTTATCATATTGTTATTCGCTTAACTGAAAAAGTGTAGGACCAAATTGCCTGAAATTTGGTGAAACGATTGGTCCATGTCCAGTGACCTGCTGCTAGAGTTTTAGGTGAGACCCAGTCAAAGGTCAAGGTCATGGTCATTTATAACTCAAAAAGTATTGAACCATATTGCATGATACTTGGTGGGACGATTGGTTATTATCCAGTTAGCAGTTTATTAAATTTTGGGAGAGAATGGGTCAAAACGGCGGCGAAGGTATGCACTCTACCGAGTGCACATAATCTAGTTCCTGTACTGTTATCCCTAGACTGTTATTTCTGGGTGTCAAGGTTTTTTAAGATTTTATTTGTTTTTAATTGTCCTGTTGAACCTAAGGTCCTGTTGATACTAAGTGTCCTGTTGATACTAAGTGTTCTGTTGATCCTAAGTGTTCTGTTGATCCTAAGTGTCCTGTTGATACTAAGTGTCCTGTTGATACTAAGTGTCCTATTGATACTAAGTTGCCTGTTGATCCTAATTAAGTGTCCTGTTGAAGCTAAGTATATTGTTTTTTTTACGTTTTTTTTTACTTAACTTATCTCTCAACCAATCACAATTTAAGACGTGTACTATTTTTCCTAATATTAGCGTCCTACTTTCCCTCTACTTTTCCTACTATTTTTCTTCAGTATCCAGTTTTTTTAGTGTCCAGTTGATCCTAAGCTTTATAAATAACTGATATACCTATTTCAAATGGGACGTTTTTTTTTTCAATATAAATGCAGCATGAAAAATGCCACATCAAAGTGTACTTACATACAACACACATACTGTACGTTTATTCAGTCGTTGCGTTTTTCATGCACCGTTTTCTTTGCTGTAACATGAGAAAAACGTTCTTGTGAAAGGGGCTAATCGTATACCTCTAATATATATTATTAATTAAATAATAGATTTAGGTCGAGAAAATTTTTGTCAGCAATAGCTAGTTAGTAATAAGTTCTATTTTTTCGATTTAAGTTGAGTTATAAGATGAATAATCCTTTTGGTTAGACAATAGTTCACAATGTTATAATTGTATAATACAATATAGCATGAACAACAGATATATTTGAAATATCAATATTGCCAAATTTCTAGATTTGATGCCAATATCAATGATTTGACAATGTGGATGAAGGCACGTATGTATGGTGTTATCAGAGTCTCAAGTGAAGCGCTCATATATCGCCCTGATATTGCCTGTTTCTAATGGAACAATTAGACAAACATGGTACTTGAAGTAATTCCTTGGGTACTCAAAGATAGAGTATCAATTAATATTCAGGGTACTGCATTAATGCTCGGAAAACCAAGATGAAATGGACATTTTATTTCGTAAATTGTTGTCATTGGAGATTGTGGCACAAACCGTTTTTATCGGTCAATGATATAATTTCCTTGAAATTTAGTAGTGCAGTTCTTCTTATGAATTGATTATATACCGATATAACCTATCAACTTATCACAGATGTCTCCTAGCTATATTGAAGAAATACTTATATCATAGTACGTTACTTGGCAATGATAATCCAATTTTCTTTATTAAAATTTGACAACTATTCCTGTGCTGTAATAATTTTATTTTGATAATTTATAAAATATTTCACTTCTATAACTATCGTACAAACTCCCTCTTCCTCAAAGAGTTCTATTATGCTTTCTTTATAATTCTGTTATTGCAACTTGAAAAAATTGTTCTGCATTGGCATAATTACTATGGACATATTTAATAAATAACTAATCTTGGGACATCATGAATACGAATGAGTGGCAAAATTTAATATCAAACAGTTAAATTACATCAGAGAGCATTTTTAGGATTGAGAGAGAAGCTCTTTGGAAAAAAGTTTCTCTATAAAGAACATACAATCAATGAAAATAATTTTGTATTAACATATCAATATTTTTTTTCATCTTAAAGGTGGATACCTTTAAGATTCAACCATTAACTAACGTCCACAAAACACAGACAAGGCAGCTTTGTCAGTAGATTCTGCAGTAACCAACCAACATTGTTGATAAAATAGTTTGGACTGAAGAGAATTTCCTTTTGTCTCCACAAAAACCACATCGAAAAAACGACGGAGTTTGGGCAAATGAAAACTCCTTGAACTATCTGCGAAACAAATAATAGGAATAATCTTCCTTGCTATTATTAATGGAATGGTTCCAATTATTCATGCGTTCCTGGACGATGATGGCAACTTGTCATCCGTTAATGTTGTTTCATACCTCAGATTGCTCCAGAACATTATTTGGCTCGGGCTGCGCCATTATGCAACTCGTTCTTCACTTTGATAGATGCAAGACGGTGCTCCACCACTTTGCACAAATGCAGCTTTTGAATTTTTCAATGAAGCTGCACAAATGCAGCTAATGACTCGATGCTGAATCATTAGTAGAAGAATGGAAAATGGATCCAGATCTCAACCCTTAGGTCTTTCACTTCTGGGTTGCTTCACAAACTCGAGTTTACAGGTAAAAACCAAATTCCATTGAGTCTCTTATACAGTGTGTTTAAGACTTTGCTGCATGATATAACCAGGAGACTATCAAAAAAGTTTGAAAGAATGTTCTGAAGAGTGTGTCGTTCTGTCTTTACGCTGGAGGGAGTCATTTTCAACATCTTTTGTAGGGTCTCAGGAGATGTACCTCATAAAATATATTATGACAATAAAGGTTAATAATCATAAAAGTACATTCTTTTTCTTTAAAGTTTTCTTACTTTCAAATTTTTTAAGATCAATACGTACACTACAATATCCATTTTACATCCATGTTGTAACTAATTTTAAGTTCAAAGAAAAACAATGTAATCTGTTTTTTAATGCAATCTATAAACGATTCAACATATAAATCTTTGAGTAAACATTAACAGCTTAACACAAAGGCTGAAAATAAATCTATTTTTTATAAAATTCTGATCAGAAGTGTTGAGAAATCCATATGGATGAAATAAATAAAAGATTATACTCTACTGCAATGTTCGTCCAGTGAAGTCTCTACATTCCTCATCGTTTTTTAAAACTTCATAACTTCTATTGAAGATTGAGTTCGTACATAAGCAATATGGAACAGTCAGTTCCAATTTAGCAGTCACACTGAACACACACAAATATTTGATAGCTGGTAGATGTGTCCCAGCGCCACCTAGCGTGATGTCTCGTTGCTAAGCTTTTCCCCAAGAGGACAGCAAATGGAGGGCAGAACTAGATTACCGTGATGCAGCAAGATATCACTCTATCTCCGTGCGTGATGCTCTGACCTGAGCAAGATAACTAGAATACCTACCACGATGTTAGGAATTAAGAAGTGTTATAGGTATCTATAAATTTATAGTACAATTTTTATCCTGAAACTCTCTCAGTGATTTTTTACCTCATTATTGTCATCTTTCCTCTTCAAATTCGTCCATATTTCATTTCTTGATTGCCTCTCAATTTTCCAATTTGCGTCTCTTAAGTCTTTTGTATGTAAGATTTGAGATAGACTTTAGAACTATGGTTTGAGTTTAATTTGAAAGTATTGAAATTAAATTAGAGTGTCTAAATTGGTAAAAAAAAATCAAATATATTAAAGTTAAATTCAAGTATATTAAATTTTGAAAATTCACAGTAATAAACGTAATTTTATTCTATATTGATAATATTGGAAATTTACTTTTTTAATAAATTCCTTTTATTAAAAAATTTATTCAGAACTTTACTATATTTTATTCTCTAATTTATCAGATTCTTGAAAAAAGTAAAATGTAGGGACATGGATGGGAAAAGATACGAAAACACAATTTCCTTAAATTCCTTTTATAGAAAAAACTGGTTCCATACTTATTTTAAATACATAATTAGCACCTGAATTTACTTTTTTATCCCATGTTTCCTCATTAGATTTCTGTTTCCTCATTGATACACATTAATAAAAATTAAATTTGAGGCCAATTTGAATTCCCTGATCAGAATATCTATTTTATTAATCACGTTTGTAATTTCGTACGTACTTTAATTACTACTTTAGTGAAAAAAAAGGAAGTGCTTTTATGTTTATAAATTTAATATTAATTGAACCATATGGAGTATATAATAAAAAAATTCTTCAGTAGATTACAAAATGGATTTTCTGCCTGATAGAAAACATTTCAAATCCTTCCATCTAAAAGACTACAGGTGCAGTAGGTACGCTAGTTACAACACTATCAGTAGAAACATCAGCCCTAATGGTTTTATGTCTGTCATGCACAACGTGATTTGTCAGCTTTACGGTCAATTCCTTGAAATTCCAACAATTACGAATTGATGACGTACATTTTCGAACCTCGTGTACCAAAAATGCTCTTATGAACTATAATTTCAACATGAATATTGAAATATATTTTACAAAATCTTCTGAAATGTTTATTTCTTACTCAAGGGTCTCTAATTTTGATAGTTACTTTCATTCTGTTTTTTCTCCCAAATACCAAACACTTCGAAAATTTGTTAAATACGTCTAAGAAAATGTATATTCTGAATACCATATGTTTGTATTTTTAATGCAATATGTGATGTAAGAAATATAGATGCATACTTCAAACTAATCATCTTGAAAACCTTAAACTCCGTGACATTAATTGTCTATTATCTATTTGCATATCGTATACATGTCAATGAAAATAATGCTATACAGGGTGGGTCAAAAAAAGCGGAACCCAACTTTGATTTGATATATCTCAGAAACTACTAACGTTATGATTTTTCTAAAAATACTTTTGTGTTTGTCTACTTTTTTTACATGAATAGTGAATAATTAAAAAATATTCATAGATCAATATTGATGTTACAGTGATTATAGTATGCTGTGTCAAAAATATTGTTGCGCACAAACATAAAGTTTCAAAGATTGTTTTTTAATTGCAGAAAAACACAATAATCCTTTATATTTATAACATATAATTAACAACCCATTATAAAATATGTATTTAATCTCTATTTCTTCCTCACTATCTTCCGACTCCCTCCACATGTCCTCCATTTTTTCCCAAATTATCTAATTCAATCCATGTTCTCATTGCTGCCATAACGATCGCTGTTCGACATTTGCTAACTGATGTGTTCAACAATCGCATTATTGCACTAATCTATGCAAATGACTGGCCCCAAGATCACTGGACATGACACCAAGTGATTTTTTCTTATTTGGAAATTGAAAAGTAAAGAGTACTAAACTCCGCCTGTGAACTTAGACCACTTGAATGAGAGAATCACGAGTGAAGTGAATTTACTCTAAGAAAATTATGCATTAAGTAAAAGAGTTACGGCAGCAATGAACACAAGGGTTGAATTATGTCAAGAAATGGAGGACATGTATAAAAATTAAGGAAGGAATTAAGACTAAATATTTATTTCATATTAGTTTGCTAATGATATATTGGGGAGGATTGTTGTGTTAGGTATTTTTGTTTAAAAAAATTTTTATTAAATTTTTCTGTTTGTGCGCAAGCATACTTATGACACCGTTTATTATAATCACTATAGCATCAATATTATTAAAAGAATAGTTTTGAATTTTTCACTATTTATGTAAAAAAAGTAGACGAACACATTGGTAACTTTAAAAAAATTCATTATACAAGTAGTTTCTGAGATATATTAAATTAAAGTTAGGTTCCGCTTTTTCCGGAACCTAATTCTTATTAGGTTCCACTTATTTGTCATTTTTAAATTGAATGGTTTTCAATGGAATATATCAGAAAGTGGTATCCAGGATACACCGTTGTGTTCCTTAGGAAAGGAACCTTAAAGGCTGCTTCACACATCACCGATATCCGTCTGGCACGTCACCGGTCCGTCTCCGTCACTCTCCTATCGGTGATTCGGTGTCAGTGAAAAAATATATCGTTACATTAATTTCAACGGACATATTCACACAGTACCGGCTCTCCTCAGTGATAAAAAAATCACTGACCGGTGACATCTTGGACGGATATCGGTGATGTGTGAAGCAGCCTTTAATCGCTATCAATTTTTTTTTTAAACTAACTGAAAAGCATCCAAGAAAATATTCTCACTTGAAAAAAGATATTAATTGTACGGACCGTCAGCAAGAACCCCTCGCCCACAAAAGTTGCCGTGACTTCCTTCGCCACTACAATGTGCAGAAAGAACGAAAGCAAGCTTATTATAATTTTAAACAATTGATCAGAGTAAACAAAGTATTTGAAAAGAGCGGATCTGTGGTCAATAGCGGAGAATTTGAATGAGCTGATGAACATGATGGCCGAAGGTGACCAGTTATCTCTACGGCAATCCGCACCAAATTTGTCCGTTAGTACTACTATCTGCAAGATAAGACGCAAAGGCCAAATTCTATAGAATTACTTCCGTAGAACCTTTTATCGACGCACACAAAGAGCAGCGGTAACAGTTCTGTGAATGGCTCCATGAACAGGAAGAAGATTTTGTGCAGAGGATAATCTGGACTGACGAAAAGTTTTTAGTGTTGCTTCAAAAACCTCATAGAAAAACGACAGCAAGTGTTCTACCTCAAACTCCCGTGAAACGATTGAAACCAATGATAGGGTCCATAGGGATGCATCCAAAGTGATGATCTTCGTAGAGATTGTCGATGAAAAGTTCCGATTGTTCATCAATTCATCACTGAAGATGACCGTTCAGTTTCCGTGACAGGTGCCTGCTACCTGAAACTGCTGAAAGTCACAATATGGCAAACTTTCTACTTCACCGCTGCAGAAAGGCAAATTTTGTGGGGGAGGCATGATGGTGCTCTACCCCACTCTACTAATGATGCTAGAGCTTTCCTTCTCGAAAAGTTTCATGTACGAGTTATCATCAGAAGAACAGACAGAATCTGGCCAGCCCACAGCCCTGATATCAATCCACTGGATTTCCACTACTGGTCTGCTGCTCAGCGACAAGTTGTATCATTGTTTATTAGTAGCGATCATAGTGTGAATCTATGTAATAGTAGCGATCACAGTGTGAATCTATGTAATAGTAGCGATCTTAGTGTGAATCTATGTAATAGTAGCGATCACAGTGTGAATCTATGTAATAGTAGCGATCTTAGTGTGAATCTATGTAATAGTAGCGATCACAGTGTGAATCTATGTAATAGTAGCGATCTTAGTGTGAATCTATGTAATAGTAGCGATCTTAGTGTGAATCTATGTAATAGTAGCGATCTTAGTGTGAATCTATGTAATAGTAGCGATCTTAGTGTGAATCTATGTAATAGTAGCGATCTTAGTGTGAATCTATGTAATAGTAGCGATCTTAGTGTGAATCTATGTAATAGTAGCGATCATAGTGTGAATCTATGTAATAGTAGCGATCATAGTGTGAATCTATGTAATAGTAGCGATCTTAGTGTGAATCTATGTAATAGTAGCGATCATAGTGTGAATCAATGTAATAGTAGCGATCATAGTGTGAATATATGTAATAGTAGCGATCATAGTGTGAATATATGCAATCAGTGTCGATAAGGAAAAAAGAGTGGAATATTTGAAATACATCCCTTCAATATCTGGCTTCAAAGGGGATATTTAAAGGACCTATTAACTATAAAATTAAGAGCGGTTCTTTGAGGCCCAGCTGGTCTCTAATGCTATATATTTGTTCTGGTCTCTCTAGAGTTCATGTGATAATTTTCTCTTTTCAATAATTCTACTATCTTTCATTCAATGTGCAATTGATAGACACTATTAAATCGGTTACTTTGTCATGGAAATATAGAAATAACTCATTTTTATTTTAAACATTATTGAAACAATTAGTTCTGAAGACATAAATCTTGCACTATCTCATGAAATAGTCTAGTGTCTGTTATCCATCTGCAATCATCTACCTGTAATATCGAAAGTAAATCTTTAAGATTTTTGTTCTTTGATCTATTGTAATGCCACATTTTTTGAGGGTTTACATTCAACGAAACTATACACTAGGTATAGTGTATAGAATACTAAATTGTCTATGTTAAGTAGCGTAGATTCAAATATTTTTTAAAAGTTAGACAGTAGTTTGTATATACATTTTATGAATATAAGTCCATGCATAATAAAATACAAAACTTTACAATCTCTGCCACTTATTCAAATTTTATCTTGTATACTGTAGAGTAAATTATCATACTCAATAGTAAATTAAAACTGTATGTTAAATCTGAAGGCACGGACAGTGCTGCGGATTATTAAATTGCACCAATATTATAAAGATTGCTATATAATATGTTTTTTTAAAGGTGAAAGTACACTAGTGAATATAAATATAGGAATAATTTCTACACACTACAGTATTGTCCAAACTTTTCTTTATCTCGACTGTGATTGAAGAATTCGAAGCAAAGTCATGTAATGCTGACGTAGCAACCTATTTTGAAATAAAATGAAGATAGCGGTGTCAGATCTCACCATTCAGTCTATGGAGTCATTACAAATCGCTTAGAAAGGCACAAAGTCTGCGCCAAACAGCCCCATAAGATATAATAGACTCTCGTCTGTAGTAAGTAGGTTAGGCCTTTATTATGTCTCAGAGAAGTCAATAATAATGTGGTATGAGGGACTCCATCCCCATCTAAGTTTGAAGAAATAAAGTCAATATTATACCGATTCAATTAAGTTATTTCACTTGGTTTAGTTCGATAGGTGAATGGTTAATATCTTTATTTGAATAATTCATAGACTTTCTACGCATGTTGATGATAAAACGAGGTAATATACATCATACAAAATACATACATCTATTGGTATGAAAAAATATTCAATATCAAGTGTTGAATGTATGAACTGTATATAAATATTTCTATTTTCACTAAACAAATTTCTTACATTTCCAGGCTTTAATATACAATTGAAGTAACAGCTACCTACTATACTCATGAAGACTGGAAAGAGTCTGAACTGTTCTCTCGTGAGAAGTTCCACCATGAGCAGCACTTGAACACTTTAAATGGATACTCAGCTTGAGGTCAGAGTGAAGGAGGGAGTTACTTCTACGAAGAAATGAATTGCCGTTATACAGAATGATAGGATCCTTGATACGAGCTCATTGAAGAGTTGGAAATTAATTCAAGTGTGCACATAGAAAATAAACAACTGGTATTGAGATACTTTCTGCATCCAACGTTAATATAGAATGACACTAAAATGCATCCCTTATCATATTAGTATATCTGACATTCAGTGAGTAACGCACCTGCAGTTACTTGAGCTAAATAAATCTACGAATTTCTAAAACGTTTGAAATTTACTTATTTAGGATTTAATTTAACTCTAAATTTAATTTAATTTTTTGAGCTACCCATGCTAGGAAGAAAAATGAAATGTCTACACACTTCACAATTTTTAAGTTATTTCATTAACACACTATTGACAGTGATGTTTCGTTAGCCATAACGATTAGCAGTTATAGCTTAAAATATCATTAATAATATAAGAAAATGAAAATCATCACTACAGTTCCTCTTAACTCTAGCAATATATCGATTTCCAATAACTTGAACTATCATCTACTTGACTGAAATAATCATTGAAATATTTCTAAATCATACCTAATGTATCTAAATCATACCTAATGTATCTAAATCATACCTAATGTATCTAAATCATGCCTGATGTATCTAAATCATACCTAATGTATCTAAATCATACCTAATGTATCTAAATCATACCTAATGTTTCTAAATCTTACCTAATGTTTCTAAATCTTACCTACTGTTTCTAAATCATACCTAATGTTTCTAAATCTTACCTAATGTTTCTAAATCTTACCTAATGTTTCTAAATCTTACCTACTGTTTCTAAATCATACCTAATGTTTCTAAATCATACTTAATGTTTCTAAATCATACCTAATGTTTCTAAATCTTACCTAATGTTTCTAAATCTTACCTAATGTTTCTAAATCATACCTAATGTTTCTAAATCATACCTAATGTTTCTAAATCATACCTAATGTTTCTAAATCTTACCTAATGTTTCTAAATCTTACCTACTGTTTCTAAATCATACCTAATGTTTCTAAATCTTACCTAATGTTTCTAAATCTTACCTAATGTTTCTAAATCTTACCTACTGTTTCTAAATCATACCTAATGTTTCTAAATCATACTTAATGTTTCTAAATCATACCTAATGTTTCTAAATCTTACCTAATGTTTCTAAATCTTACCTAATGTTTCTAAATCATACCTAATGTTTCTAAATCATACCTAATGTTTCTAAATCATACCTAATGTTTCTAAATCATACCTAATGTATCTAAATCATACCTAATGTTTCTAAATCATACCTAATGTTTCTAAATCATACCTAATGTTTCTAAATCATTCCTAATGTTTCTAAATCTTACCTAATGTTTCTAAATCATACCTAATGTTTCTAAATCATACCTAATGTTTCTAAATCATACCTAATGTATCTAAATCATACCTAATGTTTCTAAATCATTCCTAATGTTTCTAAATCTTACCTAATGTTTCTAAATCATACCTAATGTTTCTAAATCATACCTAATGTTTCTAAATCATACCTAATGTATCTAAATCATACCTAATGTTTCTAAATCATACCTAATGTTTCTAAATCATACCTAATGTTTCTAAATCATTCCTAATGTTTCTAAATCATACCTAATGTATCTAAATCATACCTAATGTTTTTAAATCATACCTAATGTTTCTAAATCATACCTAATGTATCTAAATAATACCTAATGTTTCTAAATCATACCTAATGTTTCTAAATCATACCTAATGTTTCTAAATCATACCTAATGTTTTTAAATCATACCTAATGTTTCTAATTTCACACCTAATGTTTCTTATTTCACACCTAATGTTTCTTATTTCACACCTAATGTTTCTAATTTCACACCTAATGTTTCTAATTTCATACCTAATGTTTCTAATTTCACACCTAATGTTTCTAATTTCACACCTAATGTTTCTAATTTCATACCTAATGTTTCTTATTTCACACCTAATGTTTCTAATTTCACACCTAATGTTTCTTATTTCACACCTAATGTTTCTAATTTCACACCTAATGTTTCTAATTTCACACCTAATGTTTCTAATTTCACACCTAATGTTTCTAATTTCACACCTAATGTTTCTAATTTCACACCTAATATTTCTAATAACTTAGAAATCTGGTTCGTTTACCGTAGCCATATTTCAGTTTTACTCTTCACCAAATTTGTATAGTCACTAAAGGTTGAATTTCGTAAAGATGACAATAACTAAAGTGTAAATTAGAAAATTTCACAAAAAAAGGAATTCATGCACTTTTGTTCCTATTACGACTTTGAAGTGATTTTGTTTTCGCATAAACATCCGCAAAATAATCCATACCTGTTGAAGAATATTTTTCTAGAGTGCGTATTACACATTTACAGTTACTGTAAGATTTTTGGCAACCACTATAGTAACAATAAATATTAATGGGGTCAACCCTTTGCAGACCAATTGTTCTGAAATTTTGTAAGGTATATGTAACTTATATATATGAAAAAAAAAACATTTTATTAATGTAACTTTTTCGCTTTTAACTTCGGTTTTCTAATATTGTAGTTGTTCAATTTTTTATATTTTTTTTATAAATTTCAAAAGACGAGAAGTGTATGACTGTATATATGCTAGAAAGAAAACTAAGACAGTTTTGGAATCATTGTAACATTTCTAACAAATCTATAGAGGGCTTTTTTAATTTTCCTTCCTGTTTTTTTATAACCATTTTTTGATGACAAACAAAAAATTTCAAAAACCACCTGAATTTTTTGTTTTGAAATGTTATAAAGAAACTATAATAAAAGCCCTATGTAGATTTGTTAAAAATATTCCATGGATTCTAAAATTGTCTTTGGTTTTCTTGTAGCGTGAAAACTTATTGACTTCTCGTCTTTTTTAGGTGGAAAATACACAAGCCAAAAATTAAATATTTGACCAAAAACGTAAATACGTAATTAATACCCAAAAACGTAAAAACCCATTGCTCCCTTCGGGTCCTGCATTGGGTGAGTTGTAGTGCATCTAGCCCTCAAGAAAGGTGGGACATAAAAGTACACTGCCTAACATTTCTTTTTGAAATTTAAAAAAAATCATGATTTTTTACCCTAACACGCCCCCCTTTGGACCCTCTTGTTCTCGTACCCTCACAAAAATTTGGGACATGAAAGTTCACTACCTAAACACTTCTTCAGCAATAAAAAGAAAATTGTTAATTTTCACCATAATCGATGGGTTGAACCCCGTAATGACTGTGAATGAAGGTTGCCCCATATATCGTGAACCTAATTTCAGATAGACTCAAATATTTTCTAATCATCCCTTCAATAGACTTTCTAATAGTGATTCTAGAATCCCATCTTCGACGTATGAAATTGAGATGGAATTTCAAGGAGTTCTCTGTCTCTGATGATCTGCGAAAGATGTCATCTCGTGTATTTGCTTTCTCTGTAATACAGATCCTTAATGAGATCTAAGCCAAGTCGCGATGAACTCATCTGCTGCAATTCAATCAAAGATTTCGTGGAAGGAAGGGTTCAAATTAATGATTCTGTGACAATTTTATATGTTGAATAATCAGTAATATCAGGTCATATTATTTTATCCTTGTGCACTAAATCAATGAATTGATAAAAAAAGTCATGGAAGAATTATCTGTAGATTTGAATAATATTTCTCTGTGCCTAAGAAAACATTTATTTTCTCGCATATATAATTATAATGCTACAGTAATTCATTAGAAGTTAAATAACGCATTCTTTTCTTCCCTATAATGAGATTTTAGAACCCTCTTTTCTAATAAATATCTCGACGACAAAATATGTTGGTTTTTTCTCAGCAACTTGTACGGAAGTCGCCATTTCTCAAACACAGTCCATCGTCCCCACTAATTTAATTTGATTAATTGCAAGAAAATCAGAGAGATCGCCAATTAAAAAGGGAGGCAAAATTCCAGCCAATGTGACATCTTGTTTGCCAAGTCGATGAATAAACTCAGTGATTAATTTGTGATGGAGCGGGATAGAATGATTAGAGTATTCAATGAGGTGGTGATTATTAGAGTATTTCGTGAGGTGGTGATTATTAGAGGTGATGATGATTAGAGTATTTCGTGAGGTGGTGATTATTAGAGGTGGTGATTATTAGAGGTGGTGAGGTGGTGATTATTAGAGGTGGTGAGGTGGTGATTATTAGAGGTGGTGAGGTGGTGATTATTAGAGGTGGTGAGGTGGTGATTATTAGAGGTGGTGAGGTGGTGATTATTAGAGGTGGTGATGATCAGAGTATTTTGTGAGGTGGTGATTATTAGAGGTGGTGAGGTGGTGATTAAAGGTGGTGAGGTGGTGATTATTAGAGGTGGTGATGATCAGAGTATTTTGTGAGGTGGTGATTATTAGAGGTGGTGAGGTGGTGATTAAAGGTGGTGAGGTGGTGATTATTAGAGGTGGTGAGGTGGTGATTAAAGGTGGTGAGGTGGTGATAGTTAGAGTACAAGAAATTGCGCGTAGCAATTAGGATATTACAAAATATGATGATAGGCGAGTGTCTATGCTTACATAGGAGTAATATTAGATTTTTGCACCTTACTATTCTTTCTTTTCAGTCATAATATATAATATGTTATAGAATCTAACATAATACTGCCTTTCAACTTTTTCATATTCAATGGGCAATTTAATAAATGTATATTTAAAGTACAGAAACCTTGATGAAACACAATTAATTAACCACAAATTATTTTTTCAATGTTATAATCTTCGCCGACAAATGAGAAAGTTACGGTGGGGCCACAGGAGATTAAGGGGGGGGGGCTCACTTAACCAATAATTTAACCCTCACAATTTACTATCTGGAATATTATTGCTTAACATTCATCGAAATTACGGTTTGAAATATATACCTATTACATTATGGAAAATAGCTTTTTTGCATTCGAAATGAAATTCACTCAATCTTTCCCTCTGCAATTTATGAACACTGATGTCTAACTATAATTCATAAATCAGACGTACATTTGTGGTAGAACTAATTCTCTAATCAATTAATTGGTGAAAGATAATCACATTTAGGAAAATGCAAATCTAGGTATAAAAATAACTGTAGCAAATTATGATGTATAATTGAATTAGAGTGTACTGTTCAGAACATTGGACTGATTTGATCTAATTTACCATCTTTGATGTTATCAGTCAGTAAATCATAGGACCTAATCACTTTAGATAGAAAGAATTGTATGTACAGTTGATGATGTTCAGATTATTACTTTATTACGCTTGAACTTTTTGCAAATTCTATGTTAGTGCATCAGATTATATACCGAGGGTACCAAGCCCCACACAAATCTCTTATCTAGAAGTACAATTTTATAAATATCATTTTTTATCTCAAAAACTTCCATCACACAGCAATAAAAATCATAATAACAAAAAGGATATATCAAAAGATATTAAAGTATAAAAAATTACGAAAAAGTAAAAGAAAATACAGAAACTAAAATATAACTAAACGCATGGAAAATATTTGCTTGCTTCTTCGTGTAACTTGATGATAATTGAAATGAAATGATTAGATAGAACTTAACACAAATCACTAATAATTATTATTAATTTTCTTCAATATCACACCTAAAATTAAATAGATAATTCCATAGATGAATTCATGGTGAGTATAACTATAATCCATCTTAATATTGTATAGCATCTCTCTCCTCCTATTTCCACCAGTCGAAAAATTATCGAAAAAGTTTGTCTTAGATTGTTCAAGTAATGTTACTTATGAATGATAGGAAACAATTATTACAAACTAACCAAACATACAACACAGGTAAACAATGTTACTTTGGGAAACATTACCTCAATGAGTCAACACTGTTACGACATTGCCAATACTGTTACAACATTGCCAATATTGTTACGACATTGCCAATATTATTACAGCATTACCAATGAGGTTACAACATTGTGAATATTGTTACAACATATGGCTCAGATATATTTCAATTATAGACTTTTTTGACAATATCTACTTTATAATTGTAAAAACGATGGGTCTGAAATAATGCTCATGAAGTGAAAAAAATTGAGATATTTGCAATTTTATTTTCATATTAGAGTAATAATTAGACCCATCGCAGGAAATTTGTGAACCCATTCAATCCGACAACTAAAATTGAAGAAAATTAATAGCGATCATTTTTGCCTATATTCAATTATACATTGATCTATAGAATCTATTATCAATAAAAACAATTTAAAGACTTTATTTTCCACAAGAAACTCGGAAAATAAATAGAATTTGTCATTTATTGCAGTGGTCAGACCAGTAAGGAGAAGTGTATCTACTCTTGTTATAGTCTCTTACAGTGTCCCTAGTATAACTTTATCTCAAAGTATCTCTGTACTCCACTCTATTGGCAATAGCAAATGAAAGAGAATCTCACAGGATGCCTCAATGCCTCCAGCATCACTTCATGCATTCAAAATGAGATGCTTTAGGCATAGATTTGATAGAGTCTGGTGGAAGGTGTATTCACCACTTCTAGTGCATCTGCCTCTTCCTTTATCTCTCTTACATGGCGAGCACAAAAGTGTATTTGTGTTCTGCGCCATTTACAAGTTTGTACAATCTCAAAAATGTGATACGCATTTTTAAACCCATTTAACCCTATAATACCGAGAGTGCGTTAATACCTTCATTTTATTTATTATGAAATAAAATACTAATATAAGTGTATCGGGGACGTGCCGCCACACCGCAGAACCCTCTGGCAGCACGTCCCTGATTCACCTATATTAGTATTCTATATTTCATAATAAATCAAACGTATGCTCGGCATTAGAGGGTTGAAAAGATTTAAAAACGCGAAGCGCATTTTCGAGATTGTTTTGCAACTCGGCAAATGACGCAAAACATTTGCTAATTGATTTGAGTGGCTGAAACTCCATGACTTTGATTGTCTATGACAGTAGTTGTCCAAACTGGGGGAAATTTCTGCCTGAGGGAGGGGGGGGGGAATATTTACATTACCTACTAACTATAAAATCACAGACAAATTTTCTCATATCTAAGAGAGGGGACGTCTATCGCATATTTGTACATTAAAAAATAAATTATTAATAATCTCAGTGTGTTTTAAGTACTCTTTCTCTCGCACACATGAAGGGAGACAGCGCGGGATGCTTCAACATCAAGGGGTAATGACACAGTTTAGGAACTAATCGTCTATGACGTTTATATGTATCATATAAATATCAGTGAAAATAATGCAAAATATTTATTCTATTTTGTTTTATAGCATTTTTGATAAAGTGGGCCTTTGGAGCTCGGGTGAAATTCAACCACTGATGTGTCACATTTAGCGTCACACTAGCAAAATCACTTATAGGAATATTAGTTATTTCTGGGTGTGGATCAAAATATGCTACAACCAGGCCCGTATTTCACTCGAGTCCCAGACTTCCACATGGCAGTAAACTGTTATAATCTATTTAGAAACCAAATATGTTGCATTATTATATCTGATTTCACCTAAATACGTCTTAGGACTTAGAAGATTAGTATTTAGGATTTCCAGCAGCTTCAATCAGATTTTAAAGTATAAATCTATTTTCTCTCCGGATCAAGCCTATCAGACACTCGCTCGCTCCAGAGTTGAGTAATTTTAGTTATTAAAAGTGTTATATTTACTGATTCAAGTTACGTGTCAAATCCCATTAATTGCGTATCGTAAGAACCATTTTCAACAAGTGCATGTCACGCAATATTGATAAATTCTCTTGAGAAGCATTGGATAAAATGAGACGCGAGTCCGATAGTCAATTATTTCCGATCACTTTAAAAATCACATTATCTAATTTATTGAATGATGAGACGAGCCATCAGTCTAGATATCAATTGTCTAGATATCAATTGTCTAGATATCATTAGACTAGATATTAGGGTGGGCCAAAAAACAACATTTTGGAAATTACTTATGGAATAGTAATATAAAGTTGATATGACAAGTAAAGGTACGTGTACTGAAATTTGAGTGAATTCTGACATGATTAACAGTTGCCCCCAAGCGATTCATATATCAGAAAAGAAACATTTTTGGTGATTTTTACTACATTTTGGCAAAAAAAAACTCATAAACTCTGATTTATTGTCACTTAGAATAGGAAGATAACTTGAAAAGAGCTTATTTAGGTGTTTGTGCTGGAAAATCAGACAGATACGACAATGTTAACAGTTGCCCCCACCCCTCCAAATTGATCAAATTTAGGCACCGCTGGAGACTATAGAGTATAGTCAGTGTAGTGCTCCACATTTAAGAAGGTTTCATGCTCAATGAAAAACATGATAAGGAAATTTATATGCAAGAAATTGAGCAAAAACATTAATTATAAATCAACATTTCAATATTTGGAACACTTGGTGACTCAAAAAAGTTGACAAAGCGAATTGCATGGTTATTATCCAATTGCTTAAATCCGAGTGAATTCGAAATTTTTGCAATATGAAAATATTGATGAATGCTTTTATAAAATAAAATAAATACAATTCACAAAGACATTTTGAGAATCAAATTACTTCTATCTTATCACAATAACAGCATGATTGCTCTAGAAGCCAAATTTTAACAGAAATATTGTAATAGTAATATATTTCACAAAAAAAGTGCTCGAGGCAACTCAAAAGTATCAAATATTAATCTGCAATTTTGCAAGTTGTGTTTTTTCATAACGTGCCAACTAATTTCACCTATTCCACAGAAAAAAAAATCGAATATTTCAAAATTAATGGGAAAATATCATTTTATACAAAAATTCAAATATTTTTGGGCAACTCAAAAATATACAGAAATGGCCTGGAAATTGGCATGCAATGTTCTTTTATAACGTATCAACTTATTATAACTATTCCATATGAAGATTCTGAAGTTTGCCCGAAACCCCTATTTTTGGCCCACCCTACTAGATATTTTTAGTCAAGATATAATTAGTCAAGATAGCATTGATATGGATATCGTTTGTCTAGATATAATTAGTCTATATATCATAAATCTAGATGTCACATGTCCGCTAGTTTGTTGTTCTGCACACTTCATGATTGTTCAATGACCTGGCAGGGGTTTTGTAGGTTTAGATGAGGGGAGGGGGGGGGAGGGTAGGCACGCCTTCCGATACATATATTAGAGTGTGTTGATATCCACTTTCAAATATATGATATAGGTACCAAGAGTAAATATTATGTGTTATATGCTTTTATTTTAAAAGTTTTTGAATAAATTTAGATTCATAAATTCTATTCTTTATTACCATGCGATTTGTGACGAATGAAATGGAAGGAGATGGCAACTCTTGGGCTCCTTAATGTTGTAGTTTTGACTATAATTTCTATCTTTCCAATTTTTACCATGTTTATCATTCTCTAACGCTACTTGCAGTTTTAGATGATAGCGCTAGAGTTAAGCTCTTCAATCTAATTAAGAGAAGGATTCTGCCAGACAATTTATATCATCGAATCAGCAATTAATGAATTTTTGACTTAACACAAATTATTCAAATAAACTGATCAATAGGGATAAATTGACAGAAAAATTTGATCAACATTATTACCGTTATTTAGGAAATGTATTACCTGGAACTATTTAGTCTATCTGATGTAAGGAAAATGTTACGTCTTTCATATAAAATTGATGTACTTCGAAGTTCAGGTATCAAACAAAGCCTGAAGGTACAAGTCAACTAATCCGATATTTACAACCGAAGAAGATAACTTAATCCTATCACTAAGGGGAGGAACAAAGATAACGAATAATAACAACATCTACACAAAGAATGACAAATTATTTCACAGCTGAAAACATCAAGAATTTGTCCCTAATCTTATTCTTTTAGTCAGAGGAAGGTTTAAAAGAAAATATCAACAATTGTTATATTTACGTATGGATGAACTGAGGCACATTTAAATATCATATAAAAATCATTTCACATTTTAAATATTCACGTTACATGTCTATTCATTGAAAGGTAAATTTTCAATTTTATCCCATTTTACTAGTGTTTGAAATACGCAGTTGTTGTAAGTTTACCTGATCGATCTTGTCAAATGAATTAAGTCAGAAAATATCACCAATGTTTAAGCAACTTTAAAAGCAATGACAAATTAAAATCTAATGTTTAGATAACATGAAAATAATTGAAAAGTTCATGAGAGAGCCATTCATTATATACTCACATCAATATAATAATCATCATTGTTAGAAGAAGAACCTAAGATAAAAATGTTTGAAAATGTCGCAGGAATGATCTATAGCTTATAATTCAGGTCCTTGCTGCGATAAATATCAAATACTAAATATCACTGAATGTATGAATGAAGTGTGGTCTGTCTACACTATACTTTTATACACGGTACATAAGTAATATAACTTGGATGCATTTTATTCGAATGGCATAACTCACAATAGGATGAAAGACTGATCGACGCTAAATCCTATCGGGTAAAACTGACCACCGTAAATCTTGCTGAGGTGATAGTCCTGAGCCGCCCAGATGGAAAAAGAAATGTGATGCTCATGGTAGAAAAATGCTCACCGCGCATCTGCGTATATTGGCTCTCTTGGATAGAGAAATGGTAGCAATGTCTATATCACGACACACGGGAATTCATAAGATGTTCTATTTCTAAAGTACGGAACTTTAAGAATAAGGACAGTTTCAAATTTCTTAAAAAATATCACATTTCACAGGTAAATTGTAACACATTATCACAATTATTCATGGTTATTATGGTAATAATAATTAATTCGTTATATTTAACTTGTGTAGCTAAATGGGATGATTTGCTACATTGCTTTCCATTCAAAACAGTTGTTATAACCTGGCAATATTCCATATTCGAAATGAAATGTGAATGAAACAAATTTCACCCTTTTCTAGTTTCGATAACTACCTTCACAAATTGTGGAAGGTTATGTTTTGATTGGCATTTACTTATTTGTCATATTATTAATCACATAACTAAAAAAGTTTCTACCAAATTGCATGAAATTAAATTTAGTGGGACTGTTATTCATTATCCTGGAACAATTTGATTAAATTTTGGGAGCGATCTTGTATAAGGTCAAGGTCATTCATAACTCATTCATTATTGGATGGTCAAGATCATTTATAAGCAGCGACGAAGGTATGCACTCTACTACGAGTACCCTTCATTTTCCTTGTATAATTGTGTTACAAGTTTATCAGCAGAGGAAACTGTGAGGTTTGTAGTTTTCAGCAAGAGGCATTTTACTATGAAAAGTGACTTTTTTTCCTATTTCAGTCGTTCATACACCACTGATTTTTAATTCACCGTTGAGGTTTTAAAATTATCTGTGTGTGTCCACTTCATCTCTTGACTAACTCTGTGTGTGTCCATTGCATCTCTTGACTAACTCTGTGTGTGTCCATTGCATCTCATGACTAACTCTGTGTGTGTCCATTGCATCTCTTGACTAACTCTGTGTGTGTCCACTTCATCTCTTGACTAACTCTGTGTGTGTCCACTTCATCTCTTGACTAACTCTGTGTGTGTCCATGCATCTCTTGACTAACTCTGTGTGTGTCCATTGCATCTCTTGACTAACTCTGTGTGTGTCCATTGCATCTCTTGACTAACTCTGTGTGTGTCCATTGCATCTCTTGACTAACTCTGTGTGTATCCATTACATCTCTTGACTAACTCTGTGTGTGTCCATTACATCTCTTGACTAACTCTGTGTGTGTCCATTGCATCTCTTGACTAACTCTGTGTGTGTCTCTTGCATCTCTTGACTAAGTCTGTGTGTGTCCATGCATCTCTTGACTAACTCTGTGTGTGTCCATTGCATCTCTTGACTAACTCTGTGTGTGTCCATTGCATCTCTTGACTAACTCTGTGTGTGTCCATTGCATCTCTTGACTAACTCTGTGTGTGTCCATTGCATCTCTTGACTAACTCTGTGTGTGTCCATGCATCTCTTGACTAACTCTGTGTGTGTCCATTGCATCTCTTGACTAACTCTGTGTGTGTCCATGCATCTCTTGACTAACTCTGTGTGTGTCCATTACATCTCTTGACTAACTCTGTGTGTGTCCATTGCATCTCTTGACTAACTCTGTGTGTGTCCATTGCATCTCTTGACTAACTCTGTGTGTATCCATTGCATCTCTTGACTAACTCTGTGTGTGTCCATTGCATCTCTTGACTAACTCTGTGTGTGTCCATTGCATCTCTTGACTAACTCTGTGTGTGTCCACTTCATCTCTTGACTAACTCTGTGTGTGTCCATTGCATCTCTTGACTAACTCTGTGTGTGTCCATGCATCTCTTGACTCACTCTGTGTGTGTCCATTGCATCTCTTGACTAACTCTGTGTGTGTCCATTGCATCTCTTGACTAACTCTGTGTGTGTCCATTGCATCTCTTGACTAACTCTGTGTGTGTCCATGCATCTCCTGACTAACTCTGTGTGTGTCCATTGCATCTCTTGACTAACTCTGTGTGTATCCATTACATCTCATGACTAACTCTGTGTGTGTGTCCATTACATCTCTTGACTAACTCTGTGTGTGTCCATGCATCTCTTGACTAACTCTGTGTGTGTCCATTACATCTCTTGACTAACTCTGTGTGTGTCCATTGCATCTCTTGACTAACTCTGTGTGTGTCCATTGCATCTCTTGACTAACTCTGTGTGTATCCATTGCATCTCTTGACTAACTCTGTGTGTGTCCATTGCATCTCTTGACTAACTCTGTGTGTGTCCATTGCATCTCTTGACTAACTCTGTGTGTGTCCACTTCATCTCTTGACTAACTCTGTGTGTGTCCATTGCATCTCTTGACTAACTCTGTGTGTGTCCATGCATCTCTTGACTCACTCTGTGTGTGTCCATTGCATCTCTTGACTAACTCTGTGTGTGTCCATTGCATCTCTTGACTAACTCTGTGTGTGTCCATTGCATCTCTTGACTAACTCTGTGTGTGTCCATGCATCTCCTGACTAACTCTGTGTGTGTCCATTGCATCTCTAGACTAACTCTGTGTGTATCCATTACATCTCATGACTAACTCTGTGTGTGTGTCCATTACATCTCTTGACTAACTCTGTGTGTGTCCATTGCATCTCTTGACTAACTCTGTGTGTGTCCCTTGCATCTCTTGACTAATTCTGTGTGTGTCCATGCATCTCTTGACTAACTCTGTGTGTGTCCATTGCATCTCTTGACTAACTCTGTGGGTGTCCATTACATCTCTTGAATAACTCTGTGTGTGTCCATTACATCTCTTGACTAACTCTGTGTGTGTCCATTGCATCTCTTGACTAACTCTGTGTGTGTCCATGCATCTCTTGACTAACTCTGTGTGTGTCCATTGCATCTCTTGACTAACTCTGTGTGTGTCAATGCATCTCTTGACTAACTCTGTGTGTGTCCATTACATCTCTTGACTAACTCTGTGTGTGTCCATTGCATCTCTTGACTAACTCTGTGTGTGTCCATTGCATCTCTTGACTAACTCTGTGTGTGTCCATTGCATCTCATGACTAACTCTGTGTGTGTCCATTGCATCTCTTGACTAACTCTGTGTGTGTCCATTGCATCTCTTGACTAACTCTGTGTGTGTCCACTTCATCTCTTGACTAACTCTGTGTGTGTCCATTGCATCTCTTGACTAACTCTGTGTGTGTCCATGCATCTCTTGACTAACTCTGTGTGTGTCCATTGCATCTCTTGACTAACTCTGTGTGTGTCCATTGCATCTCTTGACTAACTCTGTGTGTGTCCATTGCATCTCTTGACTAACTCTGTGTGTGTCCATGCATCTCTTGACTAACTCTGTGTGTGTCCATTGCATCTATGGACTAACTCTGTGTGTATCCATTACATCTCTTGACTAACTCTGTGTGTGTCCATTACATCTCTTGACTAACTCTGTGTGTGTCCATTGCATCTCTTGACTAACTCTGTGTGTGTCCATGCATCCCTTGACTAACTCTGTGTGTGTCCATTACATCTCTTGACTAACTCTGTGTGTGTCCATTGCATCTCTTGACTAACTCTGTGTGTGTCCATGCATCCCTTGACTAACTCTGTGTGTGTCCATTATATCTCTTGACTAACTCTGTGTGTGTCCATTGCATCTCTTGACTAACTCTGTGTGTGTCCATTGCATCTCTTGACTAACTCTGTGTGTGTCCAATGCATCTCTTGACTAACTCTGTGTGTGTCCATTGCATCTCTTGACTAACTCTGTGTGTGTCCATTGCATCTCTTGACTAACTCTGTGTGTGTCCATTGCATCTCTTGACTAACTCTGTGTGTGTCCACTTCATCTCTTGACTAACTCTGTGTGTGTCCATTGCATCTCTTGACTAACTCTGTGTGTATCCATGCATCTCTTGACTAACTCTGTGTGTGTCCATTGCATCTCTTGACTAACTCTGTGTGTGTCCATTGCATCTCTTGACTAACTCTGTGTGTGTCCATTGCATCTCTTGACTAACTCTGTGTGTGTCCATGCATCTCTTGACTAACTCTGTGTGTGTCCATTGCATCTCTTGACTAACTCTGTGTGTATCCATTACATCTCTTGACTAACTATGTGTGTGTCCATTACATCTCTTGACTCACTCTGTGTGTGTCCATTGCATCTCTTGACTAACTCTGTGTGTGTCCCTTGCATCTCTTGACTAATTCTGTGTGTGTCCATGCATCTCTTGACTAACTCTGTGTGTGTCCATTGCATCTCTTGACTAACTCTGTGTGTGTCCATTGCATCTCTTGACTAACTCTGTGTGTGTCCATGCATCTCTTGACTAACTCTGTGTGTGTCCATTGCATCTCTTGACTAACTCTGTGTGTATCCATTACATCTCTTGACTAACTCTGTGTGTGTCAATTAAATCTCTTGACTAACTCTGTGTGTGTCCATTGCATCTCTTGACTAACTCTGTGTGTGTCCCTTGCATCTCTTGACTAATTCTGTGTGTGTCCATGCATCTCTTGACTAATTCTGTGTGTGTCCATTGCATCTCTTGACTAACTCTGTGTGTGTCCATTGCATCTCTTGACTAACTCTGTGTGTGTCCATTGCATCTCTTGACTAACTCTGTGTGTGTCCATTGCATCTCTTGACTAACTCTGTGTGTGTCCATGCATCTCTTGACTAACTCTGTGTGTGTCCATTGCATCTCTTGACTAACTCTGTGTGTGTCCATGCATCCTTGACTAACTCTGTGTGTGTCCATTACATCTCTTGACTAACTCTGTGTGTGTCCATGCATCTCTTGACTAACTCTATGTGTGTCCATGCATCTCTTGACTAAGTCTGTGTGTGTCCATTGCATCTCTTGACTAACTCTGTGTGTGTCCATGCATCTCTTGACTAACTCTGTGTGTGTCCATTGCATTTCTTGACTAACTCTGTGTGTGTCCATGCATCTCTTGACTAACTCTGTGTGTGTCCATTACATCTCTTGACTAACTCTGTGTGTGTCTATGCATCTCTTGACTAACTCTGTGTGTGTCCATTGCATCTCTTGACTAACTCTGTGTGTGTCCATGCATCTCTTGACTAACTCTGTGTGTGTTCATGCATCTCTTGACTAACTCTGTGTGTCCATGCATCTCTTGACTAACTCTGTGTGTGTCCATGCATCTCTTGACTAACTCTGCGTGTGTCCATTACATCTCTTGACTAACTCTGTGTGTGTCCATTACATCTCTTGACTAACTCTGTGTGTGTTCATGCATCTCTTGACTAACTCTGTGTGTGTCCATTACATCTCTTGACTAACTCTGTGTGTGTCCATTGCATCTCTTGACTAATTCTGTGTGTATCCATTGCATCGGTTGACTAACTCTGTGTGTGTCCATGCATCTCTTGACTAACTCTGTGTGTGTCCATTACATCTCTTGACTAACTCTGTGTGTGTCCATTGCATCTCTTGACTAACTCTGTGTGTATCCATTGCATCGGTTGACTAACTCTGTGTGTGTCCATTACATCTCTTGACTAACTCTGTGTGTGTCCATTGCATCTCTTGACTAACTCTGTGTGTGTCCATGCATCTCTTGACTAACTCTGTGTGTGTCCATGCATCTCTTGACTAACTCTGTGTGTGTCCATTGCATCTCTTGACTAACTCTGTGTGTGTCCATTGCATCTCTTGACTAACTCTGTGTGTGTCCATTGCATCTCTTGACTAACTCTGTGTGTGTCCATTACATCTCTTGACTAACTCTGTGTGTGTCCATGCATCTCTTGACTAACTCTGTGTGTGTCCATTGCATCTCTTGACTAACTTTGTGTGTGTCCATTGCATCTCTTGACTAACTCTGTGTATGTCCATGCATCTCTTGACTAACTCTGTGTGTGTCCATTGCATCTCTTGACTAACTCTGTGTGTGTCCCTTGCATCTCTTGACTAATTCTGTGTGTGTCCATGCATCTCTTGACTAACTCTGTGTGTGTCCATTATATCTCTTGACTAACTCTGTGTGTGTCCATTACATCTCTTGACTAACTCTGTTTGTCCATTGCATCTCTTGACTAACTCTGTGTGTGTCCATGCATCTCTTGACTAACTCTGTGTGTGTCCATGCATCTCTTGACTAACTCTGTGTGTGTCAATTGCATCTCTTGACTAACTCTGTGTGTTTCCATTGCATCTCTTGACTAACTCTGTGTGTGTCCATTATATCTCTTGACTAACTCTGTGTGTTTCCATTGCATCTCTTGACTAATTCTGTGTGTGTCCATGCATCTCTTGACTAACTCTGTGTGTGTCCATGCATCTCTTGACTAACTCTATGTGTTTCCACTGCATCTCTTGACTAACTCTGTGTGTGTCCATTATATCTCTTGACTAACTCTGTGTGTGTCCATTATATCTCTTGACTAACTCTGTGTGTGTCCATTGCATCTCTTGACTAACTCTGTGTGTGTCCATGCATCTCTTGACTAACTCTGTGTGTGTCCATTGCATCTCTTGACTAATTCTGTGTGTGTCCATGCATCTCTTGACTAACTCTGTGTGTGTCCATGCATCTCTTGACTAACTCTGTGTGTGTCCATTGCATCTCTTTACTAACTCTGTGTGTTTCCATTGCATCTCTTGACTAACTCTGTGTGTGTCCATTACATCTCTTGACTAACTCTGTGTGTGTCCATTATATCTCTTGACTAACTCTGTGTGTGTCCATTGCATCTCTTGACTAACTCTGTGTGTGTCCATGCATCTCTTGACTAACTCTGTGTGTGTCCATTGCATCTCTTGACTAACTCTGTGTGTGTCCATTGCATCTCTTGACTAACTCTGTGTGTGTGTCCATTAAATCTCTTGACTAACTCTGTGTGTGTCCATTACATCTCTTGACTAACTCTCTGTATGTCCATGCATCTCTTGACTAACTCTGTGTGTGTCCATTGCATCTCTTGACTAACTCTGTGTGTGTCCATGCATCTCTTGACTAACTCTGTGTGTGTCCATTGCATCTCTTGACTAACTCTGTGTGTGTCCATGCATCTCTTGACTAACTCTGTGTGTGTCCATTGCATCTCTTGACTAATTCTGTGTGTGTTTATGCATCTCTTGACTAACTCTGTGTGTGTCCATTGCATCTCTTGACTAACTCTGTGTGTGTCCATTACATCTCTTGACTAACTCTGTGTGTGTCCATTGCATCTCTATCTTTAATATAATATAAACTGGTCTAATAGCCTATATCGCAATTAATAATGCAATCTATAAAATTTCTCGATATTTAACTACCTTAAAGTTGGATCGACTAATTTGTCACATATACAATTCATTTATGATGATTAAAAAAAATACTATGAACTAGCTGACACTAGTGCAGAGGGGTGAATTTCTAAAATTGATTAAATCGAATAACCACTAGTCCAATACTGTGTAGCCATGAAAAAATAACACAGGCGAAATCTTAGGAAGTGACTCAAGTCAATTGAAGTATTACCCTTATAGACAAAAAATACGAATATTCATAATATTCCAGTCTATTTGGAAATTGACATATTGAACAAATCTATTTGTACACTGTTCAAATAAATGACTAATTCCTTTTCAATGTGAAACTGCAGTTTATACCCTTACTACAATGGTTGGAAGAAACAACCCGTTTCAATTTTTTTGCTTATAAGGTCCTGTCTTGAATTCTGGGACAACCCCCCCCCCTCCTCAAAAACTACGAGCAGTTAACCCACCCGCTAAAAAAACCGCAGGTCAAAAAAAACATGAAAATGTAATTTTTACAGTTTTTACAGTTCTACAGTTTTTACAGTTCTACAGTTTTTACAGTTTTTACAGTTTTAACAGTTCTACAGTTTTTACAGTTTTTACAGTTTTTACAGTTTTTACAGTTTTAACAGTTCTACAGTTTTTACAGTTTTTACAGTTCTACAGTTTTTACAGTTCTACAGTTTTTACAGTTTTTACAGTTTTTACAGTTTTTACAGTTCTACAGTTTTTACAGTTTTTACAGTTCTACAGTTTTTACAGTTTTTACAGTTTTACAGTTCTACAGTTTTTACAGTTTTTACAGTTCTACAGTTTTTACAGTTTTTACAGTTTTTACAGTTTTAACAGTTCTACAGTTTTTACAGTTTTTACAGTTCTACAGTTTTTACAGTTCTACAGTTTTTACAGTTTTTACAGTTTTTACAGTTTTACAGTTTTAACAGTTCTACAGTTCTACAGTTTTAACAGTTCTACAGTTTTTACAGTTTTTACAGTTCTACAGTTCTTACAGTTCTACAGTTTTTACAGTTCTACAGTTTTTACAGTTTTTACAGTTCTACAGTTTTTACAATTCTACAGTTTTTACAGTTTTTACAGTTTTTTACAGTTTTTACAGTTCTACAGTTTTTACAGTTTTACAGTTTGTACAGTTTTTACAGTTTTTACAGTTTTAACAGTTTTACAGTTTTTACAGTTTTAACAGTTCTACAGTTTTTACAGTTTTAACAGTTCTACAGTTTTTACAGTTTTTACAGTTCTACAGTTTTTACAGTTTTTACAGTTCTACAGTTTTTACAGTTCTACAGTTTTTACAGTTCTACAGTTTTTACAGTTCTACAGTTTTTACAGTTCTACAGTTTTTACAGTTCAACAGTTTTTACAGTTTTTACAGTTCTACAGTTTTTACAGTTTTTACAGTTCTACAGTTTTTACAGTTTTTACAGTTTTTACAGTTCTACAGTTTTTACAGTTTTTACAGTTCTACAGTTTTTACAGTTTTTACAATTCTACAGTTTTTACAGTTCTACAGTTTTTACAGTTCTACAGTTTTTACAGTTTTTACAGTTCTACAGTTTTTACAGTTCTACAGTTTTTACAGTTTTTACAGTTCTACAGTTCTACAGTTTTAACAGTTCTACAGTTTTTACAGTTTTAACAGTTCTACAGTTTTTACAGTTCTACAGTTTTTACAGTTCTACAGTTTTTACAGTTTTTACAGTTCTACAGTTTTTACAGTTTTTACAGTTCTACAGTTTTTACAGTTCTACAGTTTTTACAGTTCTACAGTTTTTACAGTTCTACAGTTTTTACAGTTTTTACAGTTCTTCAGTTTTTACAGTTTTTACAGTTCTACAGTTTTAACAGTTTTTACAGTTCTACAGTTTTTACAGTTTTTACAGTTCTACAGTTTTTACAGTTTTTACAGTTCTACAGTTTTTACAGTTCTACAGTTTTTACAGTTTTTACAGTTCTACAGTTTTAACAGTTTTTACAGTTCTACAGTTTTTACAGTTCTACAGTTTTTACAGTTCTACAGTTTTTACAGTTCTACAGTTTTTACAGTTCTACAGTTTTTACAGTTCTACAGTTTTTACAGTTTTTACAGTTCTACAGTTTTTACAGTTTTTACAGTTCTACAGTTTTTACAGTTCTACAGTTTTTACAGTTTTTACAGTTCTACAGTTTTTACAGTTTTTACAGTTCTACAGTTTTTACAGTTCTACAGTTTTTACAGTTTTTACAGTTTTAACAGTTCTACAGTTTTTACAGTTCTACAGTTTTTACAGTTCTACAGTTTTTACAGTTCTACAGTTTTTACAGTTCTACAGTTTTTACAGTTCTACAGTTTTTACAGTTTTTACAGTTCTACAGTTTTTACAGTTTTTACAGTTCTACAGTTTTTACAGTTTTTACAGTTCTACAGTTTTTACTGTTCTACAGTTTTTACAGTTCTACAGTTTTTACAGTTCTACAGTTTTTACAGTTCTACAGTTTTTACAGTTCTACAGTTTTTACAGTTCTACAGTTTTTACAGTTTTTACAGTTTTTACAGTTTTTACAGTTCTACAGTTTTTACAGTTCTACAGTTTTTACAGTTTTACAGTTTTTACAGTTGTACAGTTTTTACAGTTCTACAGTTTTTACAGTTTTTACAGTTCTACAGTTTATACAGTTTTTACAGTTCTACAGTTTTTACAGTTCTACAGTTTTTACAGTTTTAACAGTTCTACAGTTTTTACAGTTTTAACAGTTCTACAGTTTTTACAGTTTTAACAGTTCTACAGTTTTTACAGTTCTACAGTTTTTACAGTTCTACAGTTTTTACAGTTCTACAGTTTTTACAGTTCTACAGTTTTTACAGTTTTTACAGTTTTACAGTTTTTACAGTTTTAACAGTTCTACAGTTTTTACAGTTTTAACAGTTCTACAGTTTTTACAGTTTTAACAGTTCTACAGTTAAAACAGTTTTAACAGTTCTACAGTTTTTACAGTTTTTACAGTTCTACAGTTTTTACAGTTTTTACAGTTCTACAGTTTTTACAGTTCTACAGTTTTTACAGTTCTACAGTTTGTACAGTTTTAACAGTTCTACAGTTTTTACAGTTTTAACAGTTCTACAGTTTTTACAGTTCTACAGTTTTTACAGTTTTAACAGTTCTACAATTTTTACAGTTTTAACAGTTCTACAGTTTTTACAGTTTTAACAGTTCTACAGTTTTTACAGTTTTTACAGTTCTACAGTTTTTACAGTTTTTACAGTTTTAACAGTTCTACAGTTTTTACAGTTTTTACAGTTCTACAGTTTTTACAGTTCTACAGTTTTTACAGTTTTACAGTTTTAACAGTTCTACGGTTCTACAGTTTTAACAGTTCTACAGTTTTTACAGTTTTTACAGTTCTACAGTTTTTACAGTTCTACAGTTTTTACAGTTTTACAGTTTTTACAGTTTTTACAGTTCTACAGTTTTTACAGTTCTACAGTTTTTACAGTTTTTACAGTTTTTACAGTTTTTTACAGTTTTTACAGTTCTACAGTTTTTACAGTTCTACAGTTTTTACAGTTTTTACAGTTTTTACAGTTTTTACAGTTTTTACAGTTTTAACAGTTTTACAGTTTTTACAGTTTTAACAGTTCTACAGTTTTTACAGTTTTAACAGTTCTACAGTTTTTACAGTTTTTACAGTTCTACAGTTTTTACAGTTTTTACAGTTCTACAGTTTTTACAGTTCTACAGTTTTTACAGTTCTACAGTTTTTACAGTTCTACAGTTTTTACAGTTCTACAGTTTTTACAGTTCAACAGTTTTTACAGTTTTTACAGTTCTACAGTTTTTACAGTTTTTACAGTTCTACAGTTTTTACAGTTTTTACAGTTTTTACAGTTCTACAGTTTTTACAGTTTTTACAGTTCTACAGTTTTTACAGTTTTTACAGTTCTACAGTTTTTACAGTTCTACAGTTTTTACAGTTCTACAGTTTTTACAGTTTTTACAGTTCTACAGTTTTTACAGTTTTTACAGTTCTACAGTTTTTACAGTTTTTACAGTTCTACAGTTCTACAGTTTTAACAGTTCTACAGTTTTTACAGTTTTAACAGTTCTACAGTTTTTACAGTTCTACAGTTTTTACAGTTCTACAGTTTTTACAGTTTTTACAGTTCTACAGTTTTTACAGTTTTTACAGTTTTTACAGTTCTACAGTTTTTACAGTTCTACAGTTTTTACAGTTCTACAGTTTTTACAGTTTTTACAGTTCTTCAGTTTTTACAGTTTTTACAGTTCTACAGTTTTTACAGTTTTTACAGTTCTACAGTTTTTACAGTTTTTACAGTTCTACAGTTTTTACAGTTTCTACAGTTCTACAGTTTTTACAGTTCTACAGTTTTTACAGTTTTTACAGTTCTACAGTTTTTATAGTTTTTACAGTTCTACAGTTTTTACAGTTCTACAGTTTTTACAGTTCTACAGTTTTTACAGTTCTACAGTTTTTACAGTTTTTACAGTTCTACAGTTTTTACAGTTTTAACAGTTCTACAGTTTTTACAGTTTTTACAGTTCTACAGTTTTTACAGTTTTAACAGTTCTACAGTTTTTACAGTTTTTACAGTTCTACAGTTTCTACAGTTCTACAGTTTTTACAGTTTTTACAGTTTTAACATTTCTACAGTTTTTACAGTTCTACAGTTTTTACAGTTCTACAGTTTTTACAGTTCTACAGTTTTTACAGTTCTACAGTTTTTACAGTTCTACAGTTTTTACAGTTTTTACAGTTCTACAGTTTTTACAGTTTTTACAGTTCTACAGTTTTTACAGTTTTTACAGTTCTACAGTTTTTACTGTTCTACAGTTTTTACAGTTCTACAGTTTTTACAGTTCTACAGTTTTTACAGTTCTACAGTTTTTACAGTTCTACAGTTTTTACAGTTCTAAAGTTTTTACAGTTTCTACAGTTTTTACAGTTTTTACAGTTTTTACAGTTCTACAGTTTTTACAGTTCTACAGTTTTTACAGTTTTACAGTTTTTACAGTTCTACAGTTTTTACAGTTCTACAGTTTTTACAGTTTTTACAGTTCTACAGTTTATACAGTTTTTACAGTTCTACAGTTTTTACAGTTCTACAGTTTTTACAGTTTTAACAGTTCTACAGTTTTTACAGTTTTAACAGTTCTACAGTTTTTACAGTTTTAACAGTTCTACAGTTTTTACAGTTCTACAGTTTTTACAGTTCTACAGTTTTTACAGTTCTACAGTTTTTACAGTTCTACAGTTTTTACAGTTTTTACAGTTTTACAGTTTTTACAGTTTTAACAGTTCTACAGTTTTTACAGTTATAACAGTTCTACAGTTTTTACAGTTTTAACAGTTCTACAGTTTTTACAGTTTTAACAGTTCTACAGTTTTTACAGTTTTTACAGTTCTACAGTTTTTATAGTTTTTACAGTTCTACAGTTTTTACAGTTCTACAGTTTTTACAGTTCTACAGTTTTTACAGTTTTAACAGTTCTACAGTTTTTACAGTTTTAACAGTTCTACAGTTTTTACAGTTCTACAGTTTTAACAGTTCTACAATTTTTACAGTTTTAACAGTTCTACAGTCTTTACAGTTTTAACAGTTCTACAGTTTTTACAGTTTTAACAGTTCTACAGTTTTTACAGTTTTAACAGTTCTACAGTTTTTACAGTTTTAATAGTTCTACAGTTTTTACAGTTTATACAGTTTTACAGTCATTGCTTTCAATATAAGTACCATTACTAATTGTTAACCATTAATATAAGCTATAATTAGTTCATGCTGTGAAACTATTTAACAAAATTCAATACTAACAAAAAACTAGTGTTCATCGCCTAGTGGTGATATATTTTCAGTAGCTTATTTTCTATATTTTCTTTGTGTTTAATTAGTAATTACCTAACGAAGTTCTTCCATTTAACAGGAATGAATTTCCTAAATTTAGATATAAAATTCAGATTTTTAAACTCATGTTCTATTGTAGACAGAATATGTTGGTTGCTCAACTAGGTATTATATCTTGAAATTCTTAATATAACATTAGTGACGAAAAAAATGAATAATGTTTACATTAATTTGTTATCAAATAATAATATTAAATATAGTAATAGCAAAGAATAAATTTAAATAGATCAATTGCAAAAATTACCCACTTTTTAATGTTTTTATTGCATTCTGAACTTGGTAGTTGAATTCGATTGAAAAATGGTATAAGACGAAATTGGATCGTTTTTTTTTTTCACTGGAGGTTTTTGACGTTCTTATTTTTGGAACGGGGGTTTATTGTATGTTCTTTTTAACACAGTGATTTTATTCTGTATTCAAAACAGGACCTAAAAAGCAAAATCTATGAATGTGTTATTTTTCCAAGCTGTCCCTCTCTTTTTTGCAACAAAGTTTTTCTATCCACCTCTTGCATCCATTGTTGTAAGTGTGTAAGATGAAGTTTCATTTAAAAGCATTAATCATTTATTTGTGCAGTGTACAAGAAAACTTTCTCAATACGTCAATGTTGCTATAAACTGGAATATTATGTGTATTTGCATTTTTTTCTATTTCTTGTCTACAATAGAGTTGAGTCACTTCTAATTGTTGTCCAAATGACCCAGGATTTCCCCGTGTCATTTTTTCACGGGTACACAGTATTGGACTAATGGCCATCTAAAGATAGCGCTGATTCATCCTGCCAAGGAAATAAAGTGAGTTTCAAATGCATTCGATTGTTAAGTTCTAACCTGTAAAACTCTCCCCATAACTGAAATCGTAAAATTTGATGTGTACGAAAGAAGCAATAGTATTCAAATGATAAAGAGGACTGTAAACTCCACATAAAAACTCTCCTTACGATCACAATTCAAATGAATTGCATGCCATTTAAAAACAAAGTTGATACGATGCATGAATTGTATGCATTTTCTTGAGAAAATAATGCACTGATGCAGATGAATTGATTAGTTATTTCAGTGAATAGTTTCTAAAAAAGATTATACATTTAATCTATAGTTATTAGAATACTGACAATACCAATCACTATATAGGGATGGCAAACCAAATTAATTATAACAAATTAACTTCATTAATTCAAATTGTAATTCAATTAGTTAAAATATGTTACCAGATTTCTTTGAAACTCACACCTCGATTCAGTGGCGATTTACTTTCATTGTGAAGGTTGTGCTTGTAATAATGAAGTTCTTAATTAGTTTCTATTTTTGTGAGCAGTATCAAGTTAATTAGTCTACACCTCGGTCACATTAAATTATATATAAACCTTATACTGTAACCATTTAATGTTACATTTCCCAAAGATATTTAAGATCATATAACTCACATGCTATTAAGATCATATAACTCACGTGCTATTAAGATCATATAACTCACGTGCTATTAAGATCTTATAACTCACGTGCTATTAAGATCATATAACTCACTTGCTATTAAGATCATATAACTCACGTGCTATTAAGATCATATAACTCACGTGCTATTAAGATCATATAACTCACGTGCTATTAAGATCATATAACTCACGTGCTATTAAGATCATATAACTCACGTGCTATTAAGATCATATAACTCACGTGCTATTAAGATCATATAACTCACGTGCTATTAAGATCATATAACTCACTTGCTATTAAGATCATATAACTCACTTGTTATTAAGATCATATAACTCACGTGCTATTAAGATCTTATAACTCACTTGCTATTAAGATCATATAACTCACGTGCTATTAAGATCATATAACTCACGTGCTATTAAGATCATATAACTCACGTGTTATTAAGATCATATAACTCACGTGCTACTAAGATTATATAACTCACGTGTTATTAAGATCATATAACTCACGTGCTATTAAGATCATATAACTCACTTGCTATTAAGATCATATAACTCACGTGCTATTAAGATCATATAACTCACGTGCTATTAAAATGCCACGCTCTTTTCGTTCAATAATTTATGCTATTAAACTTATCGAAGGCTTAAATTTCGTTTACGACATCCATAAAGTGAATATCAAATATTCTAAACATTATTGGTTTGGTGATAAACGCAAATGTAAAGTTAGGATACGTACCATCACAGATGAAGAAAATGCATATCGGGATATATTTTTAATGTATATCATAGGAATAAATTTTAGTCTGCAACCAATTTCAAACATATAAAATCATTCATCCAGGAACGAAACATCTGGTATCTAAAAGTCCTATAAACGAAACGTCCAGTAATGAAACGATTAGTAACGAAACGTCCAACAATGAAACGATTAGTAACGAAACGTCCAGTAATGAAACGATTAGTAACGAAACGTCCAATAATGAAACGGTCAGTAACGAAACGTCCAATAATGAAACGATTAGTAACGAAACGTCCAGTAATGAAACTATTATGTAATGAAACGTCCTATATAGCAGTATGACACAACATCTTACTTTTCCTCTGCTGTTAATTCTCAAACTTTGTTTGTGGTTGAATTTGAAAGGAGAGGAATTAATGATACCAATATCTACTAATTATTTATTTACCAACTTCCTACCTACCTACTTGACTAAATATTGAACTCATATACTTCTTTTTCATTGTTTATTCCATGAATTAAGGTTCATTATCCTAAGTTGCGGGTATTTATATAATTGCTTTTAACAAATGAACATTAAAGATTTTATTTAATGCATTTATAGTACTGGAAAAATTATTATTGATAATTTCAAATTCGAAATTTTGTTCACAAAAAGGATAATTAAACCAATTTCATTGATTGAAATCGGATTTATTTGTAAATGGATTTATTTTTCCTTTACTCTACAGTCACCATAATTTGTATTCAATTTCCCATCACTTTCTCCTCAGACCCAATCACTTTCTCTCCAATTCCATCTCACTTTTTCCCCATTCCCCATCAATTTTCCACATTCCCCATCACTATTTCCCCTCCCCATCAAAGTCAGAAATTATTTCAATTTCACTCTAAGGATGATAACTGCCGTAATTCGAATGGGAGGAGGGAAAAACCACCCCTGCACCTCTTTTTACTGTCGTTTAATTTACTTTTTGGGAATAAAATGATGGATTTCGAAAAAAATCGATGACATTCAAAGTGATGGGGAATGTGGAATATTGATGGGGAATGGGGAAAAAGTGATGGAAATTTTTTTTAAATTATGGTGTATAGAAAATAATGGGGAATTTTGTGAATGTGGGGAAACGACTGTTGAAGCAGTTACAGATACTAAATGTTGTCAAACTAAATGTTTCAGGATGATCAAGACGTATCACTATACCAGCGTATTAAAATTAATCCAACTGTAATCAAAGAAATTGATTTAATTAACCATTTTATAAACAAAATTTCAATTTTTGGTAAATCCATAACAATTTTCCCAGTACTGTACAATAATGAATAAATAAATATTGTTTAACAGAAATTTATCCTACAAACGAATTGACATTGCAGAGATAAATAATGTAATTAATGGATTGGGGGAGAGAGGTTATAGATAGAGTGGATGAGACCAAAGAAACACTGACTTCATTTTGCTATTTTCTATCTAATTAATTAGTTAAGACAGCATCTCCCTTATCCTTCGATGAAACGATGAGAGAGGTTAGTAAACTTATCGCCGAGTCACTAAAATGAAACACATTGAAACGCTTTCTATCCATTGAAACGCTTTCTATCCATTGAAACACATTGAAACACTTTCTAGCTAGTGAAACACATTGAAACACTTTCTATCCATTGAAACACATTGAAACGCTTTCTAGCTAGTGAAACACATTGAAACGCTTTCTATCTATTGAAACACAATGAAACACTTTCTATCCATTGAAACACATTGAAACACTTTTTCTAGCTAGTGAAACACATTGAAACGCTTTCTATCTATTGAAACACATTGAAACACTTTCTATCCATTGAAACACATTAAAACACTTTCTATCCATTGAAACACATTGAAACGCTTTCTAGCTATTGAAACACATTGAAACGCTTTCTATCTAGTGAAACACATTGAAACGCTTTCTAGCTATTTAAACACATTGAAACGCTCTCTAACTAGTGAAACACATTGAAACGCTTTCTACCCATTGAAACACATTGAAACGCTTTCTATCCATTGAAACACATTGAAACGCTTTCTATCCATTGAAACACATTGAAACGCTTTCTATCCATTGAAACACATTGAAACGCTTTCTATCCATTGAAACACATTGAAACGCTTTCTATCCATTGAAACACATTGAAACGCTTTCAATCCATTGAAACACATTGAAACGCTTTCTATCTATTGAAACACATTGAAACGCTTTCTATCCATTGAAACACATTGAAACGCTTTCTAGCTATTGAAACACATTGAAACGCTTTCTAGCTATTGAAACACATTGAAGCGCTTTCTAGCTATTGAAACGCTTTCTATCCATTGAAACACATTGAAACGCTTTCTAGCTAGTGAAGCACATTGAAAAGCTTTCTATCCATTGAAACACATTGAAACGCTTTCTATCCATTGAAACACATTGAAACGCTTTCTATCCATTTGAACACATTGAAAAGCTTTCTATCCATTGAAACACATTGAAACGCTTTCTATCCATTGAAACACATTGAAACGCTTTCTATCCATTTGAACACATTGAAACACTTTCTAGCTAGTGAAACACATTGAAACACTTTCTATCCATTGGAACACATTGAAACGCTTTCTAGCTAGTGAAACACATTGAAACGCTTTCTATCTATTGAAACACATTGAAACACTTTCTATCCATTGAAACACATTGAAACGCTTTCTAGCTAGTGCAACACATTGAAACGCTTTCTATCCATTGAAACACATTGAAACGCTTTCTATCCATTGAAACACATTGAAACGCTTTCTAGCTATTGAAACACATTGAAACGCTTTCTATCCATTGAAACACATTGAAACGCTTTCTATCCATTGAAACACATTGAAACGCTTTCTATCCATTGAAACACATTGAAACGCTTTCTAGCTATTGAAACACATTGAAACGCTTTCTAGCTATTGAAACACATTGAAGCGCTTTCTAGCTATTGAAACACATTGAAACGCTTTCTATCGATTGAAACACATTGAAACGCTTTCTATCTATTGAAACACATTGAAACGCTTTCTATCCATTGAAACACATTGAAACGCTTTCTATCCATTGAAACACATTGAAATGCTTTCTATTCATTGAATCACATTGAAACGATTTCTAGCTATTGAAACACATTAAAACGCTTTCTATCCATTGAAACACATTGAAACGCTTTCTATCCATTGAAATACATTGAAACGCTTTCTATCTATTGAAACACATTGAAACGCTCTCTATCCATTGAAACACATTGAACGCTTTCTAGCTATTGAAACACATTGAAACGCTTTCTAGCTATTGAAACACATTGAAGCGCTTTCTATCCTTTGAAACACATTGAAACGCTTTCTATCCATTGGAACACATTGTAACGCTTTCTAGCAACTGACACACATTGAAACACTTTCTAGCTATTGAAACACATCAAAACGCTTTCTATCCATTGAAACACATTGAAACGCTTTCTATCCATTGAAATACATTGAAACGCTTTCTATCTATTGAAACACATTGAAACGCTCTATATCCATTGAAACACATTGAAACGCTTTCTAGCTATTGAAACACATTGAAACGCTTTCTATCCATTGAAACACATTGAAACGCTTTCTATCCATTGAAACACATTGAAACGCTTTCTATCCATTGAAACACATTGAAACGCTTTCTAGCTAGTAAAAACACATTGAAACGCTTTCTATCTATTGAAACACATTGAAACGCTTTCTAGCTAGTGAAACACATTGAAACGCTTTCTAGCTATTGAAACACATTGAAACGCTTTCTAGCTAGTGAAACACATTGAAACGCTTTCTAGCTATCGAAACACATTGAAACGCTTTCTATCCATTGAAACACATTGAACCGCTTTCTATCCATTGAAACACATTGAAACACTTTCTAGCTAGTGAAACACATTGAAACGCTTTCTAGCTATCGAAACACATTGAAACGCTTTCTATCCATTGAAACACATTGAACCGCTTTCTATCCATTGAAACACTTTCTAGCTAGTGAAACACATTGAAACGCTTTCTATCCATTGAAACACATTGAAACGCTTTCTATCCATTGAAACACATTGAAACGCTTTCTATCCATTGAAACACATTGAAACACTTTCTAGCTATTGAAACACATTGAAACGCTTTCTAACAAGTGAAACACATTGAAACACTTTCTATCCATTGAAACACATTGAAACGCTTTCTAGCTAGTGAAACACATTGAAACGCTTTCTATCCATTGAAACACATTGAAACGCTTTGTATCCATTGAAACGCTTTCTATTCATTGAAACACATTGAAACGCTTTCTAGCTAGTGAAGCACATTGAAACGCTTTCTATCCATTGAAACACATTGAAACGCTTTCTATTCATTGAAACACATTGAAAAGCTTTCTATCCATTGAAACACATTGAAACGCTTTCTATCCATTAAAACGCTTTCTATCCATTGAAACACATTGAAACGCTTTTTATCCATTGAAACACATTGAAACGCTTTCTATCCATTGAAACACATTGAAACGCTTTCTATCCATTGAAACACATTGAAACGCTTTCTATCCATTGAAACACATTGAAACGGTTTCTATCCATTGAAACACATTGAAACGCTTTCTATCCATTGAAACACATTGTAACGCTTTCTATCCATTGAAACATATTGAAACGCTTTCTATCTAGTGAAACACATTGAAATGCTTTCTATCCATTGAAACACATTGAAACACATTCTATCCATTGAAACACATTGAAACGCTTTCTAGCTATTGAAACACATTGAAACGCTTTCTATCCATCGAAACACATTGAAACGCTTTCTATCCATTGAAACACATTGAAACGCTTTCTAGCTATTGAAACACATTGAAACGGTTTCTATCCATTGAAACACATTGAAACGCTTTCTATCCATTGAAACACATAGTAACGCTTTCTATCCATTGAAACACATTGAAACGCTTTCTATCTAGTGAAACACATTGAAATGCTTTCTATCCATTGAAACACATTGAAACACATTCTATCCATTGAAACACATTGAAACGCTTTCTATCCATTGAAATACATTGAAACACTTTCTATCCATTGAAACACATTGAAACACTTTCTATCCATTGAAACACATTGAAACGCATTCTAGCAAGTGAAACACATTGAAATGCTTTCAAACCATTGAAACACATTGAAACGCTTTCTAGCTATTGAAACACATTGAAGCGCTTTCTATCCATTGAAACACATTGAAACGCTTTCTATCCATTGAAACACATTGAAACGCTTTCTATCCATTGAAACACATTGAAACACATTCTATCCATTGAAATACATTGAAACGCTTTCTATCTATTGAAACACATTGAAACGTTTTCTATCCATTGAAACACATTGAAACGCTTTCTATCTATTGAAACACATTGAAACGCTTTCTATCCATTGAAACACATCGAAACGCTTTCTAGCTATTGAAACACATTGAAACGCTTTCTAGCTATTGAAACACATTGGAGCGCTTTCTAGCTATTGAAACACATTGAAACGCTCTCTATCCATTGAAACACATTGAAACGCTTTCTATCTATTGAAACACATTGAAACGCTTTCTATCCATTGAAACATATTGAAACGCTTTCTATCCATTGAAACACATTGAAATGCTTTCTATTCATTGAAACACATTGAAACGCTTTCTAGCTATTGAAACACATTAAAACGCTTTCTATCCATTGAAACACATTGAAACGCTTTCTATCCATTGAAATACATTGAAACGCTTTCTATCTATTGAAACACATTGAAACGCTCTCTATCCATTGAAACACATTGAAACGCTTTCTATCTATTGAAACACATTGAAACGCTTTCTAGCTATTGAAACACATTGAAGCGCTTTCTATACATTGAAACACATTGAAACGCTTTCTATCCATTGAAACACATTGTAACGCTTTCTAGCAAGTGAAACACATTGAAACGCTTTCTAGCTATTGAAACACAATGAAACGCTTTCTAGCTAGTGAAACACATTGAAACGCTTTCTATCTATTGAAACACATTGAAACGCTCTCTAGCTAGTGAAACACATTGAAATGCTTTTTAGCTATTGAAACACATTGAAACGCTTACTATCCATTGAAACACATTGAACCGCTTTCTATCCATTGAAACACATTGAAACACTTTCTAGCTAGTGAAACACATTGAAACGCTTTCTATCCATTGAAACACATTGAAACGCTTTCTATCCATTGAAACACATTGAAACGCTTCCTATCCATTGAAACACGTTGAAACACTTTCTAGCTATTGAAACACATTGAAACGCTTTCTAATAAGTGAAACACATTGAAAAACATTCTATCCATTGAACAACATTGAAACGCTTTCTATCCATTGAAACACATTGAAAAGCTTTCTATCCATTGAAACACATTGAAACGCTTTCTATCCATTGAAACGCTTTCTATCCATTGAAACACATTGAAACGCTTTCTATCCATTGAAACACATTGAAACGCTTTCTATCTATTGAAACACATTGAAACGCTTTCTATCCATTGAAACACATTGAAACGCTTTCTATCCATTGAAACACATTGAAACGCTTTCTATCCATTGAAACACATTGAAACGCTTTCTATCCATTGAAACACATTGAAACGCTTTCTAGCTAGTAAAACACATTGAAACGCTTTCTATCTTTTGAAACACATTGAAACGCTTTCTAGCTAGTGAAACACATTGAAACGCTTTCTAGCTATTGAAACACATTGAAACGCTTTCTAGCTAGTGAAACACATTGAAACGCTTTCTAGCTATCGAAACACATTGAAACGCTATCGAAACACATTGAACCGCTTTCTATCCATTGAAACACTTTCTAGCTAGTGAAACACATTGAAACGCTTTCTATCCATTGAAACACATTGAAACGCTTTCTATCCATTGAAACACATTGAAACGCTTTCTATCCATTGAAACACATTGAAACACTTTCTAGCTATTGAAACACATTGAAACGCTTTCTAACAAGTGAAACACATTGAAACACTTTCTATCCATTGAAACACAATGAAACGCTTTCTAGCTAGTGAAACACATTGAAACGCTTTCTATCCATTGAAACACATTGAAACGCTTTCTATCCATTGAAACGCTTTCTATTCATTGAAACACATTGAAACGCTTTCTAGCTAGTGAAGCACATTGAAACGCTTTCTATCCATTGAAACACATCGAAACGCTTTCTATTCATTGAAACACATTGAAAAGCTTTCTATCCATTGAAACACATTGAAACGCTTTCTATCCATTAAAACGCTTTCTATCCATTGAAACACATTGAAACGCTTTCTATCCATTGAAACACATTGAAACGCTTTCTATCCATTGAAACACATTGAAACGCTTTCTATCCATTGAAACACATTGAAACGCTTTCTAGCTATTGAAACACATTGAAACGCTTTCTATCCATTGAAACACATTGAAACGCTTTCTATCCATTGAAACACATTGAAACGCTTTCTAGCTATTGAAACACATTGAAACGGTTTCTATCCATTGAAACACATTGAAACGCTTTCTATCCATTGAAACACATTGTAACGCTTTCTATCCATTGAAACACATTGAAACGCTTTCTATCTAGTGAAACACATTGAAATGCTTTCTATCCACTGAAACACATTGAAACACATTCTATCCATTGAAACACATTGAAACGCTTTCTATCCATTGAAATACATTGAAACACTTTCTATCCACTGAAACACATTGAAACACTTTCTTTCCATTGAAACACATTGAAACGCATTCTAGCAAGTGAAACACATTGAAATGCTTTCTAACCATTGAAACACATTGAAACGCTTTCTAGCTATTGAAACACATTGAAGCGCTTTCTATCCATTGAAACACATTGAAACGCTTTCTATCCATTGAAACACATTGAAACGCTTTCTATCCATTGAAACACATTGAAACACATTCTATCCATTGAAGTACATTGAAACGCTTTCTATCTATTGAAACACATTGAAACGTTTTCTATCCATTGAAACACATTGAAACGCTTTCTATCTATTGAAACACATTGAAACGCTTTCTATCCATTGAAACACATTGGAACGCTTTCTAGCTATTGAAACACATTGAAACGCTTTCTAGCTATTGAAACACATTGAAGCGCTTTCTAGCTATTGAAACACATTGAAACGCTTTCTATCCATTGAAACACATTGAAACGCATTCTATCTATTGAAACACATTGAAACGCTTTCTATCCATTGAAACACATTGAAACGCTTTCTATCCATTGAAACACATTGAAATGCTTTCTATTCATTGAAACACATTGAAACGCTTTCTAGCTATTGAAACACATTAAAACGCTTTCTATCCATTGAAACACATTGAAACGCTTTCTATCCATTGAAATACATTGAAACGCTTTCTATATATTGAAACGCTCTCTATCCATTGAAACACATTGAAACGCTTTCTAGCTATTGAAACACATTGAAACGCTTTCTAGCTATTGAAACACATTGAAGCGCTTTCTATACATTGAAACACATTGAAACGCTTTCTATCCATTGAAACACATTGTAACGCTTTCTAGCAAGTGAAACACATTGAAACGCTTTCTAGCTATTGAAACACATTGAAACGCTTTCTAGCTAGTGAAACACATTGAAACGCTTTCTATCTATTGAAACACATTGAAACGCTTTCTAGCTAGTGAAACACATTGAAACGCTTTTTAGCTATTGAAACACATTGAAACGCTTACTATCCATTGAAACACATTGAACCGCTTTCTATCCATTGAAACACATTGAAACACTTTCTATCTAGTGAAACACATTGAAACGCTTTCTATCCATTGAAACACATTGAAACGCTTTCTATCCATTGAAACACGTTGAAACACTTTCTAGCTATTGAAACACATTGAAACGCTTTCTAACAAGTGAAACACATTGAAAAACATTCTATCCATTGAAACACATTGAAACGCTTTCTAGCTAGTGAAACACATTGAAACGCTTTCTATCCATTGAAACACATTGAAACGCTTTCTATCCATTGAAACGCTTTCTATCCATTGAAACACATTGAAACGCTTTCTATCCATTGAAACACATTGAAACGCTTTCTATCCATTGAAACACATTGAAACGCTTTCTATCCATTGAAACGCTTTCTATCCATTGAAACACATTGAAACGCTTTCTATCCATTGAAACACATTGAAACGCTTTCTATCCATTGAAACACATTGAAACGCTTTCTATCCATTGAAACAAATTGAAACGCTTTCTATCCATTGAAACACATTGAAACGCTTTCTATCCATTGAAACACATTGAAACGCTTTCTAGCTATTGAAACACATTGAAACGCTTTCTATCCATTGAAACACATTGAAACGCTTTCTATCCATTGAAACACATAGAAACGCTTTCTAGCTATTGAAACACATTGAAACGCTTTCTATCCATTGAAACACATTGAAACGCTTTCTATCCATTGAAACACATTGTAACGCTTTCTATCCATTGAAACACATTGAAACGCTTTCTATCTAGTGAAACACATTGAAAAGCTTTCTATCCATTGAAACACATTGAAACGCTTTCTATCCATTGAAACGCTTTCTATCCATTGAAACACATTGAAACGCTTTCTATCCATTGAAACACATTGAAACGCTTTCTATCTATTGAAACACATTGAAACGCTTTCTATCCATTGAAACACATTGAAACGCTTTCTATCCATTGAAACACATTGAAACGCTTTCTATCCATTGAAACACATTGAAACGCTTTCTATCCATTGAAACACATTGAAACGCTTTCTAGCTAGTAAAACACATTGAAACGCTTTCTATCTTTTGAAACACATTGAAACGCTTTCTAGCTAGTGAAACACATTGAAACGCTTTCTAGCTATTGAAACACATTGAAACGCTTTCTAGCTAGTGAAACACATTGAAACGCTTTCTAGCTATCGATACACATTGAAACGCTATCGAAACACATTGAACCGCTTTCTATCCATTGAAACACTTTCTAGCTAGTGAAACACATTGAAACGCTTTCTATCCATTGAAACACATTGAAACGCTTTCTATCCATTGAAACACATTGAAACGCTTTCTATCCATTGAAACACATTGAAACACTTTCTAGCTATTGAAACATATTGAAACGCTTTCTAACAAGTGAAACACATTGAAACACTTTCTATCCATTGAAATACAATGAAACGCTTTCTAGCTAGTGGAACACATTGAAACGCTTTCTATCCATTGAAACACATTGAAACGCTTTCTATCCATTGAAACGCTTTCTATTCATTGAAACACATTGAAACGCTTTCTATCCATTGAAACACATTGAAACGCTTTCTTATCCATTGAAACACATTGAAACGCTTTCTATCCATTGAAACACATTGAAACGCTTTCTAGCTATTGAAACACATTGAAACGCTTTCTATCCATTGAAACACATTGAAACGCTTTCTATCCATTGAAACACATTGAAACGCTTTCTAGCTATTGAAACACATTGAAACGGTTTCTATCCATTGAAACACATTGAAACGCTTTCTATCCATTGAAACACATTGTAACGCTTTCTATCCATTGAAACACATTGAAACGCTTTCTATCTAGTGAAACACATTGAAATGCTTTCTATCCACTGAAACACATTGAAACACATTCTATCCATTGAAACACATTGAAACGCTTTCTATCCATTGAAATACATTGAAACACTTTCTATCCACTGAAACACATTGAAACACTTTCTTTCCATTGAAACACATTGAAACGCATTCTAGCAAGTGAAACACATTGAAATGCTTTCTATCTATTGAAACACATTGAAACGCTTTCTAGCTATTGAAACACATTGAAGCGCTTTCTATCCATTGAAACACATTGAAACGCTTTCTATCCATTGAAACACATTGAAACGCTTTCTATCCATTGAAACACATTGAAACACATTCTATCCATTGAAATACATTGAAACGCTTTCTATCTATTGAAACACATTGAAACGTTTTCTATCCATTGAAACACATTGAAACGCTTTCTATCTATTGAAACACATTGAAACGCTTTCTATCCATTGAAACACATTGGAACGCTTTCTAGCTATTGAAACACATTGAAACGCTTTCTAGCTATTGAAACACATTGAAGCGCTTTCTAGCTATTGAAACACATTGAAACGCTTTCTATCCATTGAAACACATTGAAACGCTTTCTATCTATTGAAACACATTGAAACGCTTTCTATCCATTGAAACACATTGAAACGCTTTCTATCCATTGAAACACATTGAAATGCTTTCTATTCATTGAAACACATTGAAACGCTTTCTAGCTATTGAAACACATTAAAACGCTTTCTATCCATTGAAACACATTGAAACGCTTTCTATCCATTGAAATACATTGAAACGCTTTCTATCTATTGAAACGCTCTCTATCCATTGAAACACATTGAAACGCTTTCTAGCTATTGAAACACATTGAAACGCTTCCTAGCTATTGAAACACATTGAAGCGCTTTCTATACATTGAAACACATTGAAACGCTTTCTATCCATTGAAACACATTGTAACGCTTTCTAGCAAGTGAAACACATTGAAACGCTTTCTAGCTATTGAAACACATTGAAACGCTTTCTAGCTAGTGAAACACATTGAAACGCTTTCTATCTATTGAAACACATTGAAACGCTTTCTAGCTAGTGAAACACATTGAAACGCTTTTTAGCTATTGAAACGCTTACTATCCATTGAAACACATTGAACCGCTTTCTATCCATTGAAACACATTGAAACACTTTCTAGCTAGTGAAACACATTGAAACGCTTTCTATCCATTGAAACACATTGAAACGCTTTCTATCCATTGAAACACGTTGAAACACTTTCTAGCTATTGAAACACATTGAAACGCTTTCTAACAAGTGAAACACATTGAAAAACATTCTATCCATTGAAACACATTGAAACGCTTTCTAGCTAGTGAAACACATTGAAACGCTTTCTATCCATTGAAACACATTGAAACGCTTTCTATCCATTGAAACGCTTTCTATCCATTGAAACACATTGAAACGCTTTCTATCCATTGAAACACATTGAAACGCTTTCTATCCATTGAAACACATTGAAACGCTTTCTATCCATTGAAACGCTTTCTATCCATTGAAACACATTGAAACGCTTTCTATCCATTGAAGCACATTGAAACGCTTTCTATCCATTGAAACACATTGAAACGCTTTCTATCCATTGAAACAAATTGAAACGCTTTCTATCCATTGAAACACATTGAAACGCTTTCTATCCATTGAAACACATTGAAACGCTTTCTAGCTATTGAAACACATTGAAACGCTTTCTATCCATTGAAACACATTGAAACGCTTTCTATCCATTGAAACACATAGAAACGCTTTCTAGCTATTGAAACACATTGAAACGCTTTCTATCCATTGAAACACATTGAAACGCTTTCTATCCATTGAAACACATTGTAACGCTTTCTATCCATTGAAACACATTGAAACGCTTTCTATCTAGTGAAACACATTGAAATGCTTTCTATCCATTGAAACACATTGAAACACATTCTATCCATTGAAACACATTGAAACGCTTTCTATCCATTGAAATACATTGAAACACTTTCTATCCATTGAAACACATTGAAACACTTTCTATCCATTGAAACACATTGAAACGCTTTCTAGCTATTGAAACACATTGAAGCGCTTTCTATCCATTGAAACACATTGAAACGCTTTCTATCCATTGAAACAAATTGAAACGCTTTCTATCCATTGAAACACATTGAAACACATTCTATCCATTGAAACACATTGAAATACTTTCTATCCATTGAAACACATTGAAACGCTTTCTATCAATTGAAACACATTGAAACACTTTCTATCCATTGGAACTCATTGAAACACTTTCAATCCATTGAAACACATTGAAACGCTTTCTAGCTATTGAAACACATTGAAACGCTTTCTATCCATTGAAACACATTGAAACGCTTTCTATCCATTGAAACACATTGAAACGCTTTCTATACATTGAAACACTTTCTATCCATTGAAACACATTGAAACACTTTCTAGCTATTGAAACACATCAAAACGCTTTCTATCCATTGAAACACATTGAAACGCTTTCTATCCATTGAAATACATTGAAACGCTTTCTATCTATTGAAACACATTGAAACGCTCTATATCCATTAAAACACATTGAAACGCTTTTCTAGCTATTGAAACACATTGAAACGCTTTCTATCCATTGAAACACATTGAAACGCTTTCTATCCATTGAAACACATTGAAACGCTTTCTATCCATTGAAACACATTGAAACGCTTTCTAGCTAGTAAAAACACATTGAAACGCTTTCTATCTATTGAAACACATTGAAACGCTTTCTAGCTAGTGAAACACATTGAAACGCTTTCTAGCTATTGAAACACATTGAAACGCTTTCTAGCTAGTGAAACACATTGAAACGCTTTCTATCCATTGAAACACATTGAAACACTTTCTAGCTAGTGAAACACATTGAAACGCTTTCTATCCATTGAAACACATTGAAACGCTTTCTATCCATTGAAACACATTGAAACGCTTTCTACCCATTGAAACACTTTCTAGCTATTGAAACACATTGAAACGCTTTCTAACAAGTGAAACACATTGAAACACTTTCTATCCATTGAAACACATTGAAACGCTTTTTAGCTAGTGAAACACATTGAAACGCTTTCTATCCATTGAAACACATTGAAACGCTTTCTATCCATTGAAACGCTTTCTATTCATTGAAACACATTGAAACGCTTTCTAGCTAGTGAAGCACATTGAAACGCTTTCTATCCATTGAAACACATTGAAACACTTTCTATCCATTGAAACACATTGAAAAGCTTTCTATCCATTGAAACACATTGAAACGCTTTCTATCCATTGAAACGCTTTCTATCCATTGAAACACATTGAAACGCTTTCTATCCATTGAAACACATTGAAACGCTTTCTATCTATTGAAACACATTGAAACGCTTTCTATCAATTGAAACACATTGAAACGCTTTCTATCCATTGAAACACATTGAAACGCTTTCTATCCATTGAAACACATTGAAACGCTTTCTATCCATTGAAACACATTGAAACGCTTTCTAGCTAGTAAAACACATTGAAACGCTTTCTATCTATTGAAACACATTGAAACGCTTTCTAGCTAGTGAAACACATTGAAACGCTTTCTAGCTATTGAAACACATTGAAACGCTTACTAGCTAGTGAAACACATTGAAACGCTTTCTAGCTATCGAAACACATTGAAACGCTTTCTATCCATTGAAACACATTGAACCGCTTTCTATCCATTGAAACACTTTCTAGCTAGTGAAACACATTGAAACGCTTTCTATCCATTGAAACACATTGAAACGCTTTCTATCCATTGAAACACATTGAAACTCTTTCTATCCATTGAAACACATTGAAACACTTTCTAGCTATTGAAACACATTGAAACGCTTTCTAACAAGTGAAACACATTGAAACACTTTCTATCCATTGAAACACATTGAAACGCTTTCTAGCTAGTGAAACACATTGAAACGCTTTCTATCCATTGAAACACATTGAAACGCTTTGTATCCATTGAAACGCTTTCTATTCATTGAAACACATTGAAACGCTTTCTAGCTAGTGAAGCACATTGAAACGCTTTCTATCCATTGAAACACATTGAAACGCTTTCTATTCATTGAAACACATTGAAAAGCTTTCTATCCATTGAAACACATTGAAACGCTTTCTATCCATTAAAACGCTTTCTATCCATTGAAACACATTGAAACGCTTTTTATCCATTGAAACACATTGAAACGCTTTCTATCCATTGAAACACATTGAAACGCTTTCTAGCTAGTAAAACACATTGAAACGCTTTCTATCTTTTGAAACACATTGAAACGCTTTCTAGCTAGTGAAACACATTGAAACGCTTTCTAGCTATTGAAACACATTGAAACGCTTTCTAGCTAGTGAAACACATTGAAACGCTTTCTAGCTATCGATACACATTGAAACGCTATCGAAACACATTGAACCGCTTTCTATCCATTGAAACACTTTCTAGCTAGTGAAACACATTGAAACGCTTTCTATCCATTGAAACACATTGAAACGCTTTCTATCCATTGAAACACATTGAAACGCTTTCTATCCATTGAAACACATTGAAACACTTTCTAGCTATTGAAACACATTGAAACGCTTTCTAACAAGTGAAACACATTGAAACACTTTCTATCCATTGAAATACAATGAAACGCTTTCTAGCTAGTGAAACACATTGAAACGCTTTCTATCCATTGAAACACATTGAAACGCTTTCTATCCATTGAAACGCTTTCTATTCATTGAAACACATTGAAACGCTTTCTATTCATTGAAACACATTGAAAAGCTTTCTATCCATTGAAACACATTGAAACGCTTTCTATCCATTAAAACGCTTTCTATCCATTGAAACACATTGAAACGCTTTCTATCCATTGAAACACATTGAAACGCTTTCTATCCATTGAAACACATTGAAACGCTTTCTATCCATTGAAACACATTGAAACGCTTTCTATCCATTGAAACACATTGAAACGCTTTCTAGCTATTGAAACACATTGAAACGCTTTCTATCCATTGAAACACATTGAAACGCTTTCTATCCATTGAAACACATAGAAACGCTTTCTAGCTATTGAAACACATTGAAACGCTTTCTATCCATTGAAACACATTGAAACGCTTTCTATCCATTGAAACACATTGTAACGCTTTCTATCCATTGAAACACATTGAAACGCTTTCTATCTAGTGAAACACATTGAAATGCTTTCTATCCATTGAAACACATTGAAACACATTCTATCCATTGAAACACATTGAAACGCTTTCTATCCATTGAAATACATTGAAACACTTTCTATCCATTGAAACACATTGAAACACTTTCTATCCATTGAAACACATTGAAACGCTTTCTAGCTATTGAAACACATTGAAGCGCTTTCTATCCATTGAAACACATTGAAACGCTTTCTATCCATTGAAACAAATTGAAACGCTTTCTATCCATTGAAACACATTGAAACACATTCTATCCATTGAAACACATTGAAATACTTTCTATCCATTGAAACACATTGAAACGCTTTCTATCAATTGAAACACATTGAAACACTTTCTATCCATTGGAACTCATTGAAACACTTTCAATCCATTGAAACACATTGAAACGCTTTCTAGCTATTGAAACACATTGAAACGCTTTCTATCCATTGAAACACATTGAAACGCTTTCTATCCATTGAAACACATTGAAACGCTTTCTATACATTGAAACACTTTCTATCCATTGAAACACATTGAAACACTTTCTAGCTATTGAAACACATCAAAACGCTTTCTATCCATTGAAACACATTGAAACGCTTTCTATCCATTGAAATACATTGAAACGCTTTCTATCTATTGAAACACATTGAAACGCTCTATATCCATTAAAACACATTGAAACGCTTTTCTAGCTATTGAAACACATTGAAACGCTTTCTATCCATTGAAACACATTGAAACGCTTTCTATCCATTGAAACACATTGAAACGCTTTCTATCCATTGAAACACATTGAAACGCTTTCTAGCTAGTAAAAACACATTGAAACGCTTTCTATCTATTGAAACACATTGAAACGCTTTCTAGCTAGTGAAACACATTGAAACGCTTTCTAGCTATTGAAACACATTGAAACGCTTTCTAGCTAGTGAAACACATTGAAACGCTTTCTATCCATTGAAACACATTGAAACACTTTCTAGCTAGTGAAACACATTGAAACGCTTTCTATCCATTGAAACACATTGAAACGCTTTCTATCCATTGAAACACATTGAAACGCTTTCTACCCATTGAAACACTTTCTAGCTATTGAAACACATTGAAACGCTTTCTAACAAGTGAAACACATTGAAACACTTTCTATCCATTGAAACACATTGAAACGCTTTTTAGCTAGTGAAACACATTGAAACGCTTTCTATCCATTGAAACACATTGAAACGCTTTCTATCCATTGAAACGCTTTCTATTCATTGAAACACATTGAAACGCTTTCTAGCTAGTGAAGCACATTGAAACGCTTTCTATCCATTGAAACACATTGAAACACTTTCTATCCATTGAAACACATTGAAAAGCTTTCTATCCATTGAAACACATTGAAACGCTTTCTATCCATTGAAACGCTTTCTATCCATTGAAACACATTGAAACGCTTTCTATCCATTGAAACACATTGAAACGCTTTCTATCTATTGAAACACATTGAAACGCTTTCTATCAATTGAAACACATTGAAACGCTTTCTATCCATTGAAACACATTGAAACGCTTTCTATCCATTGAAACACATTGAAACGCTTTCTATCCATTGAAACACATTGAAACGCTTTCTAGCTAGTAAAACACATTGAAACGCTTTCTATCTATTGAAACACATTGAAACGCTTTCTAGCTAGTGAAACACATTGAAACGCTTTCTAGCTATTGAAACACATTGAAACGCTTACTAGCTAGTGAAACACATTGAAACGCTTTCTAGCTATCGAAACACATTGAAACGCTTTCTATCCATTGAAACACATTGAACCGCTTTCTATCCATTGAAACACTTTCTAGCTAGTGAAACACATTGAAACGCTTTCTATCCATTGAAACACATTGAAACGCTTTCTATCCATTGAAACACATTGAAACTCTTTCTATCCATTGAAACACATTGAAACACTTTCTAGCTATTGAAACACATTGAAACGCTTTCTAACAAGTGAAACACATTGAAACACTTTCTATCCATTGAAACACATTGAAACGCTTTCTAGCTAGTGAAACACATTGAAACGCTTTCTATCCATTGAAACACATTGAAACGCTTTGTATCCATTGAAACGCTTTCTATTCATTGAAACACATTGAAACGCTTTCTAGCTAGTGAAGCACATTGAAACGCTTTCTATCCATTGAAACACATTGAAACGCTTTCTATTCATTGAAACACATTGAAAAGCTTTCTATCCATTGAAACACATTGAAACGCTTTCTATCCATTAAAACGCTTTCTATCCATTGAAACACATTGAAACGCTTTTTATCCATTGAAACACATTGAAACGCTTTCTATCCATTGAAACACATTGAAACGCTTTCTAGCTAGTAAAACACATTGAAACGCTTTCTATCTTTTGAAACACATTGAAACGCTTTCTAGCTAGTGAAACACATTGAAACGCTTTCTAGCTATTGAAACACATTGAAACGCTTTCTAGCTAGTGAAACACATTGAAACGCTTTCTAGCTATCGATACACATTGAAACGCTATCGAAACACATTGAACCGCTTTCTATCCATTGAAACACTTTCTAGCTAGTGAAACACATTGAAACGCTTTCTATCCATTGAAACACATTGAAACGCTTTCTATCCATTGAAACACATTGAAACGCTTTCTATCCATTGAAACACATTGAAACACTTTCTAGCTATTGAAACACATTGAAACGCTTTCTAACAAGTGAAACACATTGAAACACTTTCTATCCATTGAAATACAATGAAACGCTTTCTAGCTAGTGAAACACATTGAAACGCTTTCTATCCATTGAAACACATTGAAACGCTTTCTATCCATTGAAACGCTTTCTATTCATTGAAACACATTGAAACGCTTTCTATTCATTGAAACACATTGAAAAGCTTTCTATCCATTGAAACACATTGAAACGCTTTCTATCCATTAAAACGCTTTCTATCCATTGAAACACATTGAAACGCTTTCTATCCATTGAAACACATTGAAACGCTTTCTATCCATTGAAACACATTGAAACGCTTTCTATCCATTGAAACACATTGAAACGCTTTCTTATCCATTGAAACACATTGAAACGCTTTCTATCCATTGAAACACATTGAAACGCTTTCTAGCTATTGAAACACATTGAAACGCTTTCTATCCATTGAAACACATTGAAACGCTTTCTATCCATTGAAACACATTGAAACGCTTTCTAGCTATTGAAACACATTGAAACGGTTTCTATCCATTGAAACACATTGAAACGCTTTCTATCCATTGAAACACATTGTAACGCTTTCTATCCATTGAAACACATTGAAACGCTTTCTATCTAGTGAAACACATAGAAATGCTTTCTATCCACTGAAACACATTGAAACACATTCTATCCATTGAAACACATTGAAACGCTTTCTATCCATTGAAATACATTGAAACACTTTCTATCCACTGAAACACATTGAAACACTTTCTTTCCATTGAAACACATTGAAACGCATTCTAGCAAGTGAAACACATTGAAATGCTTTCTATCCATTGAAACACATTGAAACGCTTTCTAGCTATTGAAACACATTGAAGCGCTTTCTATCCATTGAAACACATTGAAACGCTTTCTATCCATTGAAACACATTGAAACGCTTTCTATCCATTGAAACACATTGAAACACATTCTATCCATTGAAATACATTGAAACGCTTTCTATCTATTGAAACACATTGAAACGTTTTCTATCCATTGAAACACATTGAAACGCTTTCTATCTATTGAAACACATTGAAACGCTTTCTATCCATTGAAACACATTGGAACGCTTTCTAGCTATTGAAACACATTGAAACGCTTTCTAGCTATTGAAACACATTGAAGCGCTTTCTAGCTATTGAAACACATTGAAACGCTTTCTATCCATTGAAACACATTGAAACGCTTTCTATCTATTGAAACACATTGAAACGCTTTCTAGCTATTGAAACACATTGAAGCGCTTTCTAGCTATTGAAACACATTGAAACGCTTTCTATCCATTGAAACACATTGAAACGCTTTCTATCTATTGAAACACATTGAAACGCTTTCTATCCATTGAAACACATTGAAACGCTTTCTATCCATTGAAACACATTGAAATGCTTTCTATTCATTGAAACACATTGAAACGCTTTCTAGCTATTGAAACACATTAAAACGCTTTCTATCCATTGAAACACATTGAAACGCTTTCTATCCATTGAAATACATTGAAACGCTTTCTATCTATTGAAACGCTCTCTATCCATTGAAACACATTGAAACGCTTTCTAGCTATTGAAACACATTGAAACGCTTTCTAGCTATTGAAACACATTGAAGCGCTTTCTATACATTGAAACACATTGAAACGCTTTCTATCCATTGAAACACATTGTAACGCTTTCTAGCAAGTGAAACACATTGAAACGCTTTCTAGCTATTGAAACACATTGAAACGCTTTCTAGCTAGTGAAACACATTGAAACGCTTTCTATCTATTGAAACACATTGAAACGCTTTCTAGCTAGTGAAACACATTGAAACGCTTTTTAGCTAGTGAAACGCTTACTATCCATTGAAACACATTGAACCGCTTTCTATCCATTGAAACACATTGAAACAATTTCTAGCTAGTGAAACACATTGAAACGCTTTCTATCCATTGAAACACATTGAAACGCTTTCTATCCATTGAAACACGTTGAAACACTTTCTAGCTATTGAAACACATTGAAACGCTTTCTAACAAGTGAAACACATTGAAAAACATTCTATCCATTGAAACACATTGAAACGCTTTCTAGCTAGTGAAACACATTGAAACGCTTTCTATCCATTGAAACACATTGAAACGCTTTCTATCCATTGAAACGCTTTCTATCCATTGAAACACATTGAAACGCTTTCTATCCATTGAAACACATTGAAACGCTTTCTATCCATTGAAACACATTGAAACGCTTTCTATCCATTGAAACGCTTTCTATCCATTGAAACACAATGAAACGCTTTCTATCCATTGAAACACATTGAAACGCTTTCTATCCATTGAAACACATTGAAACGCTTTCTATCCATTGAAACAAATTGAAACGCTTTCTATCCATTGAAACACATTGAAACGCTTTCTATCCATTGAAACACATTGAAACGCTTTCTAGCTATTGAAACACATTGAAACGCTTTCTATCCATTGAAACACATTGAAACGCTTTCTATCCATTGAAACACATAGAAACGCTTTCTAGCTATTGAAACACATTGAAACGCTTTCTATCCATTGAAACACATTGAAACGCGTTCTATCCATTGAAACACATTGTAACGCTTTCTATCCATTGAAACACATTGAAACGCTTTCTATCTAGTGAAACACATTGAAATGCTTTCTATCCATTGAAACACATTGAAACACATTCTATCCATTGAAACACATTGAAACGCTTTCTATCCATTGAAATACATTGAAACACTTTCTATCCATTGAAACACATTGAAACACTTTCTATCCATTGAAACACATTGAAACGCTTTCTAGCTATTGAAACACATTGAAGCGCTTTCTATCCATTGAAACACATTGAAACGCTTTCTATCCATTGAAACAAATTGAAACGCTTTCTATCCATTGAAACACATTGAAACACATTCTATCCATTGAAACACATTGAAATACTTTCTATCCATTGAAACACATTGAAACGCTTTCTATCAATTGAAACACATTGAAACACTTTCTATCCATTGGAACTCATTGAAACACTTTCAATCCATTGAAACACATTGAAACGCTTTCTAGCTATTGAAACACATTGAAACGCTTTCTATCCATTGAAACACATTGAAACGCTTTCTATCCATTGAAACACATTGAAACGCTTTCTATACATTGAAACGCTTTCTATCCATTGAAACACATTGAAACACTTTCTAGCTATTGAAACACATCAAAACGCTTTCTATCCATTGAAACACATTGAAACGCTTTCTATCCATTGAAATACATTGAAACGCTTTCTATCTATTGAAACACATTGAAACGCTCTATATCCATTGAAACACATTGAAACGCTTTTCTAGCTATTGAAACACATTGAAACGCTTTCTATCCATTGAAACACATTGAAACGCTTTCTATCCATTGAAACACATTGAAACGCTTTCTATCCATTGAAACACATTGAAACGCTTTCTAGCTAGTAAAAACACATTGAAACGCTTTCTATCTATTGAAACACATTGAAACGCTTTCTAGCTAGTGAAACACATTGAAACGCTTTCTAGCTATTGAAACACATTGAAACGCTTTCTAGCTAGTGAAACACATTGAAACGCTTTCTAGCTATCGAAACACATTGAAACGCTTTCTATCCATTGAAACACATTGAACCGCTTTCTATCCATTGAAACACATTGAAACACTTTCTAGCTAGTGAAACACATTGAAACGCTTTCTATCCATTGAAACACATTGAAACGCTTTCTATCCATTGAAACACATTGAAACGCTTTCTACCCATTGAAACACTTTCTAGCTATTGAAACACATTGAAACGCTTTCTAACAAGTGAAACACATTGAAACACTTTCTATCCATTGAAACACATTGAAACGCTTTCTAGCTAGTGAAACACATTGAAACGCTTTCTATCCATTGAAACACATTGAAACGCTTTCTATCCATTGAAACGCTTTCTATTAATTGAAACACATTGAAACGCTTTCTAGCTAGTGAAGCACATTGAAACGCTTTCTATCCATTGAAACACATTGAAACACTTTCTATCCATTGAAACACATTGAAAAGCTTTCTATCCATTGAAACACATTGAAACGCTTTCTATCCATTGAAACGCTTTCTATCCATTGAAACACATTGAAACGCTTTCTATCCATTGAAACACATTGAAACGCTTTCTATCTATTGAAACACATTGAAACGCTTTCTATCAATTGAAACACATTGAAACGCTTTCTATCCATTGAAACACATTGAAAAGCTTTCTATCCATTGAAACACATTGAAACGCTTTCTATCCATTGAAACACATTGAAACGCTTTCTAGCTAGTAAAACACATTGAAACGCTTTCTATCTATTGAAACACATTGAAACGCTTTCTAGCTAGTGAAACACATTGAAACGCTTTCTAGCTATTGAAACACATTGAAACGCTTACTAGCTAGTGAAACACATTGAAACGCTTTCTAGCTATCGAAACACATTGAAACGCTTTCTATCCATTGAAACACATTGAACCGCTTTCTATCCATTGAAACACTTTCTAGCTAGTGAAACACATTGAAACGCTTTCTATCCATTGAAACACATTGAAACGCTTTCTATCCATTGAAACACATTGAAACTCTTTCTATCCATTGAAACACATTGAAACACTTTCTAGCTATTGAAACACATTGAAACGCTTTCTAACAAGTGAAACACATTGAAACACTTTCTATCCATTGAAACACATTGAAACGCTTTCTAGCTAGTGAAACACATTGAAACGCTTTCTATCCATTGAAACACATTGAAACGCTTTGTATCCATTGAAACGCTTTCTATTCATTGAAACACATTGAAACGCTTTCTAGCTAGTGAAGCACATTGAAACGCTTTCTATCCATTGAAACACATTGAAACGCTTTCTATTCATTGAAACACATTGAAAAGCTTTCTATCCATTGAAACACATTGAAACGCTTTCTATCCATTAAAACGCTTTCTATCCATTGAAACACATTGAAACGCTTTTTATCCATTGAAACACATTGAAACGGTTTCTATCCATTGAAACACATTGAAACGCTTTCTATCCATTGAAACACATTGTAACGCTTTCTATCCATTGAAACATATTGAAACGCTTTCTATCTAGTGAAACACATTGAAATGCTTTCTATCCATTGAAACACATTGAAACACATTCTATCCATTGAAACACATTGAAACGCTTTCTAGCTATTGAAACACATTGAAACGCTTTCTATCCATTGAAACACATTGAAACGCTTTCTATCCATTGAAACACATTGAAACGCTTTCTAGCTATTGAAACACATTGAAACGGTTTCTATCCATTGAAACACATTGAAACGCTTTCTATCCATTGAAACACATAGTAACGCTTTCTATCCATTGAAACACATTGAAACGCTTTCTATCTAGTGAAACACATTGAAATGCTTTCTATCCATTGAAACACATTGAAACACATTCTATCCATTGAAACACATTGAAACGCTTTCTATCCATTGAAATACATTGAAACACTTTCTATCCATTGAAACACATTGAAACACTTTCTATCCATTGAAACACATTGAAACGCATTCTAGCAAGTGAAACACATTGAAATGCTTTCTATCCATTGAAACACATTGAAACGCTTTCTAGCTATTGAAACACATTGAAGCGCTTTCTATCCATTGAAACACATTGAAACGCTTTCTATCCATTGAAACACATTGAAACGCTTTCTATCCATTGAAACACATTGAAACACATTCTATCCATTGAAATACATTGAAACGCTTTCTATCTATTGAAACACATTGAAACGTTTTCTATCCATTGAAACACATTGAAACGCTTTCTATCTATTGAAACACATTGAAACGCTTTCTATCCATTGAAACACATCGAAACGCTTTCTAGCTATTGAAACACATTGAAACTTTTTCTAGCTATTGAAACACATTGGAGCGCTTTCTAGCTATTGAAACACATTGAAACGCTCTCTATCCATTGAAACACATTGAAACGCTTTCTATCTATTGAAACACATTGAAACGCTTTCTATCCATTGAAACATATTGAAACGCTTTCTATCCATTGAAACACATTGAAATGCTTTCTATTCATTGAAACACATTGAAACGCTTTCTAGCTATTGAAACACATTAAAACGCTTTCTATCCATTGAAACACATTGAAACGCTTTCTATCCATTGAAATACATTGAAACGCTTTCTATCTATTGAAACACATTGAAACGCTCTCTATCCATTGAAACACATTGAAACGCTTTCTAGCTATTGAAACACATTGAAACGCTTTCTAGCTATTGAAACACATTGAAGCGCTTTCTATACATTGAAACACATTGAAACGCTTTCTATCCATTGAAACACATTGTAACGCTTTCTAGCAAGTGAAACACATTGAAACGCTTTCTAGCTATTGAAACACAATGAAACGCTTTCTAGCTAGTGAAACACATTGAAACGCTTTCTATCTATTGAAACACATTGAAACGCTTTCTAGCTAGTGAAACACATTGAAACGCTTTTTAGCTATTGAAACACATTGAAACGCTTACTATCCATTGAAACACATTGAACCGCTTTCTATCCATTGAAACACATTGAAACACTTTCTAGCTAGTGAAACACATTGAAACGCTTTCTATCCATTGAAACACATTGAAACGCTTTCTATCCATTGAAACACATTGAAACGCTTCCTATCCATTGAAACACGTTGAAACACTTTCTAGCTATTGAAACACATTGAAACGCTTTCTAATAAGTGAAACACATTGAAAAACATTCTATCCATTGAAACACATTGAAACGCTTTCTATCCATTGAAACACATTGAAAAGCTTTCTATCCATTGAAACACATTGAAACGCTTTCTATCCATTGAAACGCTTTCTATCCATTGAAACACATTGAAACGCTTTCTATCCATTGAAACACATTGAAACGCTTTCTATCTATTGAAACACATTGAAACGCTTTCTATCCATTGAAACACATTGAAACGCTTTCTATCCATTGAAACACATTGAAACGCTTTCTATCCATTGAAACACATTGAAACGCTTTCTATCCATTGAAACACATTGAAACGCTTTCTAGCTAGTAAAACACATTGAAACGCTTTCTATCTTTTGAAACACATTGAAACGCTTTCTAGCTAGTGAAACACATTGAAACGCTTTCTAGCTATTGAAACACATTGAAACGCTTTCTAGCTAGTGAAACACATTGAAACGCTTTCTAGCTATCGAAACACATTGAACGCTTTCTATCCATTGAAACACAATGAACCGCTTTCTATCCATTGAAACACTTTCTAGCTAGTGAAACACATTGAAACGCTTTCTATCCATTGAAACACATTGAAACGCTTTCTATCCATTGAAACACATTGAAACGCTTTCTATCCATTGAAACACATTGAAACACTTTCTAGCTATTGAAACACATTGAAACGCTTTCTAGCTAGTGAAGCACATTGAAACGCTTTCTATCCATTGAAACACATCGAAACGCTTTCTATTCATTGAAACACATTGAAAAGCTTTCTATCCATTGAAACACATTGAAACGCTTTCTATCCATTAAAACGCTTTCTATCCATTGAAACACATTGAAACGCTTTCTATCCATTGAAACACATTGAAACGCTTTCTATCCATTGAAACACATTGAAACGCTTTCTAACAAGTGAAACACATTGAAACACTTTCTATCCATTGAAACACATTGAAACGCTTTCTAGCTAGTGAAACACATTGAAACGCTTTCTATCCATTGGAACACATTGAAACGCTTTCTATCCATTGAAACGCTTTCTATTAATTGAAACACATTGAAACGCTTTCTAGCTAGTGAAGCACATTGAAACGCTTTCTATCCATTGAAACACATTGAAACACTTTCTATCCATTGAAACACATTGAAAAGCTTTCTATCCATTGAAACACATTGAAACGCTTTCTATCCATTGAAACGCTTTCTATCCATTGAAACACATTGAAACGCTTTCTATCCATTGAAACACATTGAAACGCTTTCTATCTATTGAAACACATTGAAACGCTTTCTATCAATTGAAACACATTGAAACGCTTTCTATCCATTGAAACACATTGAAAAGCTTTCTATCCATTGAAACACATTGAAACGCTTTCTATCCATTGAAACACATTGAAACGCTTTCTAGCTAGTAAAACACATTGAAACGCTTTCTATCTATTGAAACACATTGAAACGCTTTCTAGCTAGTGAAACACATTGAAACGCTTTCTAGCTATTGAAACACATTGAAACGCTTACTAGCTAGTGAAACACATTGAAACGCTTTCTAGCTATCGAAACACATTGAAACGCTTTCTATCCATTGAAACACATTGAACCGCTTTCTATCCATTGAAACACTTTCTAGCTAGTGAAACACATTGAAACGCTTTCTATCCATTGAAACACATTGAAACGCTTTCTATCCATTGAAACACATTGAAACTCTTTCTATCCATTGAAACACATTGAAACACTTTCTAGCTATTGAAACACATTGAAACGCTTTCTAACAAGTGAAACACATTGAAACACTTTCTATCCATTGAAACACATTGAAACGCTTTCTAGCTAGTGAAACACATTGAAACGCTTTCTATCCATTGAAACACATTGAAACGCTTTGTATCCATTGAAACGCTTTCTATTCATTGAAACACATTGAAACGCTTTCTAGCTAGTGAAGCACATTGAAACGCTTTCTATCCATTGAAACACATTGAAACGCTTTCTATTCATTGAAACACATTGAAAAGCTTTCTATCCATTGAAACACATTGAAACGCTTTCTATCCATTAAAACGCTTTCTATCCATTGAAACACATTGAAACGCTTTTTATCCATTGAAACACATTGAAACGGTTTCTATCCATTGAAACACATTGAAACGCTTTCTATCCATTGAAACACATTGTAACGCTTTCTATCCATTGAAACATATTGAAACGCTTTCTATCTAGTGAAACACATTGAAATGCTTTCTATCCATTGAAACACATTGAAACACATTCTATCCATTGAAACACATTGAAACGCTTTCTAGCTATTGAAACACATTGAAACGCTTTCTATCCATTGAAACACATTGAAACGCTTTCTATCCATTGAAACACATTGAAACGCTTTCTAGCTATTGAAACACATTGAAACGGTTTCTATCCATTGAAACACATTGAAACGCTTTCTATCCATTGAAACACATAGTAACGCTTTCTATCCATTGAAACACATTGAAACGCTTTCTATCTAGTGAAACACATTGAAATGCTTTCTATCCATTGAAACACATTGAAACACTTTCTATCCATTGAAACACATTGAAACGCATTCTAGCAAGTGAAACACATTGAAATGCTTTCTATCCATTGAAACACATTGAAACGCTTTCTAGCTATTGAAACACATTGAAGCGCTTTCTATCCATTGAAACACATTGAAACGCTTTCTATCCATTGAAACACATTGAAACGCTTTCTATCCATTGAAACACATTGAAACACATTCTATCCATTGAAATACATTGAAACGCTTTCTATCTATTGAAACACATTGAAACGTTTTCTATCCATTGAAACACATTGAAACGCTTTCTATCTATTGAAACACATTGAAACGCTTTCTATCCATTGAAACACATCGAAACGCTTTCTAGCTATTGAAACACATTGAAACTTTTTCTAGCTATTGAAACACATTGGAGCGCTTTCTAGCTATTGAAACACATTGAAACGCTCTCTATCCATTGAAACACATTGAAACGCTTTCTATCTATTGAAACACATTGAAACGCTTTCTATCCATTGAAACATATTGAAACGCTTTCTATCCATTGAAACACATTGAAATGCTTTCTATTCATTGAAACACATTGAAACGCTTTCTAGCTATTGAAACACATTAAAACGCTTTCTATCCATTGAAACACATTGAAACGCTTTCTATCCATTGAAATACATTGAAACGCTTTCTATCTATTGAAACACATTGAAACGCTCTCTATCCATTGAAACACATTGAAACGCTTTCTAGCTATTGAAACACATTGAAACGCTTTCTAGCTATTGAAACACATTGAAGCGCTTTCTATACATTGAAACACATTGAAACGCTTTCTATCCATTGAAACACATTGTAACGCTTTCTAGCAAGTGAAACACATTGAAACGCTTTCTAGCTATTGAAACACAATGAAACGCTTTCTAGCTAGTGAAACACATTGAAACGCTTTCTATCTATTGAAACACATTGAAACGCTTTCTAGCTAGTGAAACACATTGAAACGCTTTTTAGCTATTGAAACACATTGAAACGCTTACTATCCATTGAAACACATTGAACCGCTTTCTATCCATTGAAACACATTGAAACACTTTCTAGCTAGTGAAACACATTGAAACGCTTTCTATCCATTGAAACACATTGAAACGCTTTCTATCCATTGAAACACATTGAAACGCTTCCTATCCATTGAAACACGTTGAAACACTTTCTAGCTATTGAAACACATTGAAACGCTTTCTAATAAGTGAAACACATTGAAAAACATTCTATCCATTGAAACACATTGAAACGCTTTCTATCCATTGAAACACATTGAAAAGCTTTCTATCCATTGAAACACATTGAAACGCTTTCTATCCATTGAAACGCTTTCTATCCATTGAAACACATTGAAACGCTTTCTATCCATTGAAACACATTGAAACGCTTTCTATCTATTGAAACACATTGAAACGCTTTCTATCCATTGAAACACATTGAAACGCTTTCTATCCATTGAAACACATTGAAACGCTTTCTATCCATTGAAACACATTGAAACGCTTTCTATCCATTGAAACACATTGAAACGCTTTCTAGCTAGTAAAACACATTGAAACGCTTTCTATCTTTTGAAACACATTGAAACGCTTTCTAGCTAGTGATACACATTGAAACGCTTTCTAGCTATTGAAACACATTGAAACGCTTTCTAGCTAGTGAAACACATTGAAACGCTTTCTAGCTATCGAAACACATTGAAACGCTTTCTATCCATTGAAACACAATGAACCGCTTTCTATCCATTGAAACACTTTCTAGCTAGTGAAACACATTGAAACGCTTTCTATCCATTGAAACACATTGAAACGCTTTCTATCCATTGAAACACATTGAAACGCTTTCTATCCATTGAAACACATTGAAACACTTTCTAGCTATTGAAACACATTGAAACGCTTTCTAGCTAGTGAAGCACATTGAAACGCTTTCTATCCATTGAAACACATCGAAACGCTTTCTATTCATTGAAACACATTGAAAAGCTTTCTATCCATTGAAACACATTGAAACGCTTTCTATCCATTAAAACGCTTTCTATCCATTGAAACACATTGAAACGCTTTCTATCCATTGAAACACATTGAAACGCTTTCTATCCATTGAAACACATTGAAACGCTTTCTAACAAGTGAAACACATTGAAACACTTTCTATCCATTGAAACACATTGAAACGCTTTCTAGCTAGTGAAACACATTGAAACGCTTTCTATCCATTGAAACACATTGAAACGCTTTCTATCCATTGAAACGCTTTCTATTAATTGAAACACATTGAAACGCTTTCTAGCTAGTGAAGCACATTGAAACGCTTTCTATCCATTGAAACACATTGAAACACTTTCTATCCATTGAAACACATTGAAAAGCTTTCTATCCATTGAAACACATTGAAACGCTTTCTATCCGTTGAAACGCTTTCTATCCATTGAAACACATTGAAACGCTTTCTATCCATTGAAACACATTGAAACGCTTTCTATCTATTGAAACACATTGAAACGCTTTCTATCAATTGAAACACATTGAAACGCTTTCTATCCATTGAAACACATTGAAAAGCTTTCTATCCATTGAAACACATTGAAACGCTTTCTATCCATTGAAACACATTGAAACGCTTTCTAGCTAGTAAAACACATTGAAACGCTTTCTATCTATTGAAACACATTGAAACGCTTTCTAGCTAGTGAAACACATTGAAACGCTTTCTAGCTATTGAAACACATTGAAACGCTTACTAGCTAGTGAAACACATTGAAACGCTTTCTAGCTATCGAAACACATTGAAACGCTTTCTATCCATTGAAACACATTGAACCGCTTTCTATCCATTGAAACACTTTCTAGCTAGTGAAACACATTGAAACGCTTTCTATCCATTGAAACACATTGAAACGCTTTCTATCCATTGAAACACATTGAAACTCTTTCTATCCATTGAAACACATTGAAACACTTTCTAGCTATTGAAACACATTGAAACGCTTTCTAACAAGTGAAACACATTGAAACACTTTCTATCCATTGAAACACATTGAAACGCTTTCTAGCTAGTGAAACACATTGAAACGCTTTCTATCCATTGAAACACATTGAAACGCTTTGTATCCATTGAAACGCTTTCTATTCATTGAAACACATTGAAACGCTTTCTAGCTAGTGAAGCACATTGAAACGCTTTCTATCCATTGAAACACATTGAAACGCTTTCTATTCATTGAAACACATTGAAAAGCTTTCTATCCATTGAAACACATTGAAACGCTTTCTATCCATTAAAACGCTTTCTATCCATTGAAACACATTGAAACGCTTTTTATCCATTGAAACACATTGAAACGGTTTCTATCCATTGAAACACATTGAAACGCTTTCTATCCATTGAAACACATTGTAACGCTTTCTATCCATTGAAACATATTGAAACGCTTTCTATCTAGTGAAACACATTGAAATGCTTTCTATCCATTGAAACACATTGAAACACATTCTATCCATTGAAACACATTGAAACGCTTTCTAGCTATTGAAACACATTGAAACGCTTTCTATCCATTGAAACACATTGAAACGCTTTCTATCCATTGAAACACATTGAAACGCTTTCTAGCTATTGAAACACATTGAAACGGTTTCTATCCATTGAAACACATTGAAACGCTTTCTATCCATTGAAACACATAGTAACGCTTTCTATCCATTGAAACACATTGAAACGCTTTCTATCTAGTGAAACACATTGAAATGCTTTCTATCCATTGAAACACATTGAAACACATTCTATCCATTGAAACACATTGAAACGCTTTCTATCCATTGAAATACATTGAAACACTTTCTATCCATTGAAACACATTGAAACACTTTCTATCCATTGAAACACATTGAAACGCATTCTAGCAAGTGAAACACATTGAAATGCTTTCTATCCATTGAAACACATTGAAACGCTTTCTAGCTATTGAAACACATTGAAGCGCTTTCTATCCATTGAAACACATTGAAACGCTTTCTATCCATTGAAACACATTGAAACGCTTTCTATCCATTGAAACACATTGAAACACATTCTATCCATTGAAATACATTGAAACGCTTTCTATCTATTGAAACACATTGAAACGTTTTCTATCCATTGAAACACATTGAAACGCTTTCTATCTATTGAAACACATTGAAACGCTTTCTATCCATTGAAACACATCGAAACGCTTTCTAGCTATTGAAACACATTGAAACTTTTTCTAGCTATTGAAACACATTGGAGCGCTTTCTAGCTATTGAAACACATTGAAACGCTCTCTATCCATTGAAACACATTGAAACGCTTTCTATCTATTGAAACACATTGAAACGCTTTCTATCCATTGAAACATATTGAAACGCTTTCTATCCATTGAAACACATTGAAATGCTTTCTATTCATTGAAACACATTGAAACGCTTTCTAGCTATTGAAACACATTAAAACGCTTTCTATCCATTGAAACACATTGAAACGCTTTCTATCCATTGAAATACATTGAAACGCTTTCTATCTATTGAAACACATTGAAACGCTCTCTATCCATTGAAACACATTGAAACGCTTTCTAGCTATTGAAACACATTGAAACGCTTTCTAGCTATTGAAACACATTGAAGCGCTTTCTATACATTGAAACACATTGAAACGCTTTCTATCCATTGAAACACATTGTAACGCTTTCTAGCAAGTGAAACACATTGAAACGCTTTCTAGCTATTGAAACACAATGAAACGCTTTCTAGCTAGTGAAACACATTGAAACGCTTTCTATCTATTGAAACACATTGAAACGCTTTCTAGCTAGTGAAACACATTGAAACGCTTTTTAGCTATTGAAACACATTGAAACGCTTACTATCCATTGAAACACATTGAACCGCTTTCTATCCATTGAAACACATTGAAACGCTTCCTATCCATTGAAACACGTTGAAACACTTTCTAGCTATTGAAACACATTGAAACGCTTTCTAATAAGTGAAACACATTGAAAAACATTCTATCCATTGAAACACATTGAAACGCTTTCTATCCATTGAAACACATTGAAAAGCTTTCTATCCATTGAAACACATTGAAACGCTTTCTATCCATTGAAACGCTTTCTATCCATTGAAACACATTGAAACGCTTTCTATCCATTGAAACACATTGAAACGCTTTCTATCTATTGAAACACATTGAAACGCTTTCTATCCATTGAAACACATTGAAACGCTTTCTATCCATTGAAACACATTGAAACGCTTTCTATCCATTGAAACACATTGAAACGCTTTCTATCCATTGAAACACATTGAAACGCTTTCTAGCTAGTAAAACACATTGAAACGCTTTCTATCTTTTGAAACACATTGAAACGCTTTCTAGCTAGTGAAACACATTGAAACGCTTTCTAGCTATTGAAACACATTGAAACGCTTTCTAGCTAGTGAAACACATTGAAACGCTTTCTAGCTATCGAAACACATTGAAACGCTTTCTATCCATTGAAACACAATGAACCGCTTTCTATCCATTGAAACACTTTCTAGCTAGTGAAACACATTGAAACGCTTTCTATCCATTGAAACACATTGAAACGCTTTCTATCCATTGAAACACATTGAAACGCTTTCTATCCATTGAAACACATTGAAACACTTTCTAGCTATTGAAACACATTGAAACGCTTTCTAGCTAGTGAAGCACATTGAAACGCTTTCTATCCATTGAAACACATCGAAACGCTTTCTATTCATTGAAACACATTGAAAAGCTTTCTATCCATTGAAACACATTGAAACGCTTTCTATCCATTAAAACGCTTTCTATCCATTGAAACACATTGAAACGCTTTCTATCCATTGAAACACATTGAAACGCTTTCTATCCATTGAAACACATTGAAACGCTTTCTATCCATTGAAACACATTGAAACGCTTTCTATCCATTGAAACACATTGAAACGCTTTCTATCCATTGAAACACATTGAAACGCTTTCTAGCTATTGAAACACATTGAAACGCTTTCTATCCATTGAAACACATTGAAACGCTTTCTATCCATTGAAACACATTGAAACGCTTTCTAGCTATTGAAACACATTGAAACGGTTTCTATCCATTGAAACACATTGAAACGCTTTCTATCCATTGAAACACATTGTAACGCTTTCTATCCATTGAAACACATTGAAACGCTTTCTATCTAGTGAAACACATTGAAATGCTTTCTATCCACTGAAACACATTGAAACACATTCTATCCATTGAAACACATTGAAACGCTTTCTATCCATTGAAATACATTGAAACACTTTCTATCCACTGAAACACATTGAAACACTTTCTTTCCATTGAAACACATTGAAACGCATTCTAGCAAGTGAAACACATTGAAATGCTTTCTATCCATTGAAACACATTGAAACGCTTTCTAGCTATTGAAACACATTGAAGCGCTTTCTATCCATTGAAACACATTGAAACGCTTTCTATCCATTGAAACACATTGAAACGCTTTCTATCCATTGAAACACATTGAAACACATTCTATCCATTGAAATACATTGAAACGCTTTCTATCTATTGAAACACATTGAAACGTTTTCTATCCATTGAAACACATTGAAACGCTTTCTATCTATTGAAACACATTGAAACGCTTTCTACCCATTGAAACACATTGGAACGCTTTCTAGCTATTGAAACACATTGAAACGCTTTCTAGCTATTGAAACACATTGAAGCGCTTTCTAGCTATTGAAACACATTGAAACGCTTTCTATCCATTGAAACACATTGAAACGCTTTCTATCTATTGAAACACATTGAAACACTTTCTATCCATTGAAACACATTGAAACGCTTTCTATCCATTGAAACACATTGAAATGCTTTCTATTCATTGAAACACATTGAAACGCTTTCTAGCTATTGAAACACATTAAAACGCTTTCTATCCATTGAAACACATTGAAACGCTTTCTATCCATTGAAATACATTGAAACGCTTTCTATCTATTGAAACGCTCTCTATCCATTGAAACACATTGAAACGCTTTCTAGCTATTGAAACACATTGAAACGCTTTCTAGCTATTGAAACACATTGAAGCGCTTTCTATACATTGAAACACATTGAAACGCTTTCTATCCATTGAAACACATTGTAACGCTTTCTAGCAAGTGAAACACATTGAAACGCTTTCTAGCTATTGAAACACATTGAAACGCTTTCTAGCTAGTGAAACACATTGAAACGCTTTCTATCTATTGAAACACATTGAAACGCTTTCTAGCTAGTGAAACACATTGAAACGCTTTTTAGCTATTGAAACACATTGAAACGCTTACTATCCATTGAAACACATTGAACCGCTTTCTATCCATTGAAACACATTGAAACACTTTCTAGCTAGTGAAACACATTGAAACGCTTTCTATCCATTGAAACACATTGAAACGCTTTCTATCCATTGAAACACGTTGAAACACTTTCTAGCTATTGAAACACATTGAAACGCTTTCTAACAAGTGAAACACATTGAAAAACATTCTATCCATTGAAACACATTGAAACGCTTTCTAGCTAGTGAAACACATTGAAACGCTTTCTATCCATTGAAACACATTGAAACGCTTTCTATCCATTGAAACGCTTTCTATCCATTGAAACACATTGAAACGCTTTCTATCCATTGAAACACATTGAAACGCTTTCTATCCATTGAAACGCTTTCTATCCATTGAAACACATTGAAACGCTTTCTATCCATTGAAACACATTGAAACGCTTTCTATCCATTGAAACACATTGAAACGCTTTCTATCCATTGAAACAAATTGAAACGCTTTCTATCCATTGAAACACATTGAAACGCTTTCTATCCATTGAAACACATTGAAACGCTTTCTAGCTATTGAAACACATTGAAACGCTTTCTATCCATTGAAACACATTGAAACGCTTTCTATCCATTGAAACACATAGAAACGCTTTCTAGCTATTGAAACACATTGAAACGCTTTCTATCCATTGAAACACATTGAAACGCTTTCTATCCATTGAAACACATTGTAACGCTTTCTATCCATTGAAACACATTGAAACGCTTTCTATCTAGTGAAACACATTGAAATGCTTTCTATCCATTGAAACACATTGAAACACATTCTATCCATTGAAACACATTGAAACGCTTTCTATCCATTGAAATACATTGAAACACTTTCTATCCATTGAAACACATTGAAACACTTTCTATCCATTGAAACACATTGAAACGCTTTCTAGCTATTGAAACACATTGAAGCGCTTTCTATCCATTGAAACACATTGAAACGCTTTCTATCCATTGAAACAAATTGAAACGCTTTCTATCCATTGAAACACATTGAAACACATTCTATCCATTGAAACACATTGAAATACTTTCTATCCATTGAAACACATTGAAACGCTTTCTATCAATTGAAACACATTGAAACACTTTCTATCCATTGAAACTCATTGAAACACTTTCAATCCATTGAAACACATTGAAACGCTTTCTAGCTATTGAAACACATTGAAACGCTTTCTAGCTAGTGAAACACATTGAAACGCTTTCTATCCATTGAAACACATTGAAACACTTTCTATCCATTGAAACACAATGAAACACTTTCTATCCATTGAAACACATTGAAACGCTTTCTAGCTATTGAAACATATTGAAACGCTTTCTAGCTAGTGAAACACATTGAAACGCTTTCTATCCATTGAAATATATTGAAACGCTTTCTATCCATTGAAACACATTGAAGCGCTTTCTATCCATCGAAACACATTGAAACACTTTCTAGCTAGTGAAACACATTGAAACGCTTTCTATCCATTGAAACACATTGAAACGTTTTCTATCCATTGAAACACATTGAAACGATTTCTATTCATTGAAACACATTGAAACGCTTTCTATCCATTGGAACACATTGAAACACTTTCTAGCTAGTGAAACACATTGGAACACATTGAAACGCTTTCTATCCATTGAAACACATTGAAACGCTTTCTATCCATTGAAACACATTGAAACGCTTTCTATCTATTGAAACACATTGAAACGCTTTCTAGCTAATGAAACACATTGAAACGCTTTCTAGCTATTGAAACACATGGAAACGCTTTCTATCTTGTGGAACACATTGAAACGCTTTCTAGCTAGTGAAACACATTGCAACGCTTTCTAGCTAGTGAAACACATTGAAACGCTTTCTAGCTATTGAAACACATTGCAACGCTTTCTAGCTAGTGAAACACATTGAAACGCTTTCTAGCTATTGAAACACATTGAAACGCTTTCTAGCTATTGAAACACATTGAAACGCTTTCTAGCTATTGAAACACATTGAAACGCTTTTTATCCATTGAAACACTTTCTATCCATTGAAACACATTGAAACGCTTTCTAGCTAATGAAAAACATTGAAACACTTTCTAGCTAGTGAAACACATTGAATCGCTTTCTAACTATTGAAACACATTGAAACGCTTTCTATACATTGAAACACTTTCTATCCATTGAAACACATTGAAACGCTTTCTAGCTAATGAAACACATTGAAACGCTTTCTAGCTATTGAAACACATTGAAACGCTTTCTATCTAGTGGAACACATTGAAACGCTTTCTAGCTATTGAAACACATTGCAACGCTTTCTAGCTAGTGAAACACATTGAAACGCTTACTAGTTATTGAAACACATTGAAACGTTTTCTAGCTATTTAAACACATTGAAACGCTTTCTAGCTATTGAAACACATTGCAACGCTTTCTAGCTAGTGAAACACATTGAAACGCTTTCTAGCTATTGAAACACATTGAAACGCTTTCTATCCATTGAAACACATTGAAACGCTTTCTATCCATTGAAACACATTGTAACGCTTTCTATCCATTGGAACACTTTGAAACGCTTTCTATCTAGTGAAACACATTGAAATGCTTTCTATCCATTGAAACACATTGAAACACATTCTATCCATTGAAACACATTGAAACGCTTTCTATCCATTGAAACACATTGAAACGCTTTCTATCTATTGAAACACATTGAAACGCTTTCTAGCTAATGAAACACATTGAAACGCTTTCTATCCATTGAAACACATTGAAACGCTTTCTATCCATTGAAACACATTGAAACGCTTTCTATCTATTGAAACACATTGAAACGCTTTCTAGCTAATGAAACACATTGAAACGCTTTCTAGCTATTGAAACACATTGAAACGCTTTCTATCTTGTGGAACACATTGAAACGCTTTCTAGCTAGTGAAACACATTGCAACGCTTTCTAGCTAGTGAAACACATTGAAATGCTTTCTAGCTATTGAAACACATTGCAACGTTTTCTAGCTAGTGAAACACATTGAAACGCTTTCTAGCTATTGAAACACATTGAAACGCTTTCTAGCTATTGAAACACATTGAAACGCTTTCTATCCATTGAAACACTTTCTATCCATTGAAACACATTGAAACGCTCTCTAGCTAATGAAAAACATTGAAACACTTTCTAGCTAGTGAAACACATTGAATCACTTTCTAACTATTGAAACACATTGAAACGCTTTCTATACATTGAAACACTTTCTATCCATTGAAACACATTGAAACGCTTTCTAGCTAATGAAACACATTGAAACGCTTTCTAGCTATTGAAACACATTGAAACGCTTTCTATCTAGTGGAACACATTGAAACGCTTTCTAGCTATTGAAACACATTGCAACGCTTTCTAGCTAGTGAAACACATTGAAACGCTTCCTAGTTATTGAAACACATTGAAACGTTTTCTAGCTATTTAAACACATTGAAACGCTTTCTAGCTATTGAAACACATTGCAACGCTTTCTATCCATTGAAACACATTGAAACGCTTTCTATCCATTGAAACACATTGAAACGCTTTCTATCCATTGAAACACATTGAAACGCTTTCTATCCATTGAAACACATTGAAACGCTTTCTATCCATTGAAACACATTGAAACGCTTTCTATTCATTGAAACACATTGAAACGCTTTCTATCCATTGAAACACATTGAAACGCTTTCTATCCATTGAAACACATTGAAACGCTTTCTATCCATTGAAACACATTGAAACGCTTTCTATCCATTGAAACACATTGAAACGCTTTCTATCCATTGAAACACATTGAAACGCTTTCTATCCATTGAAACACATTGAAACGCTTTCTAGCTATTGAAACACATTGAAACGCTTTCTATCCATTGAAACACATTGAAACGCTTTCTATCCATTGAAACGCTTTCTATCCATTGAAACACATTGAAACGCTTTCTATCCATTGAAACACATTGAAACGCTTTCTATCCATTGAAACACATTGAAACGCTTTCTATCCATTGAAACACATTGAAACGCTTTCTATCCATTGAAACGCTTTCTATCCATTGAAACACATTGAAACGCTTTCTATCCATTGAAACACATTGAAACGCTTTCTATCCATTGAAACACATTGAAACGCTTTCTATCCATTGAAAAACATTGGAACGCTTTCTATCCATTGAAACACATTGAAACGCTTTCTATCCATTGAAACACATTGAAACGCTTTCTAGCTATTGAAACACATTGAAACGCTTTCTATCCATTGAAACACATAGAAACGCTTTCTATCCATTGAAACACATTGAAACGCTTTCTAGCTATTGAAACACATTGAAACGCTTTCTATCCATTGAAACACATTGAAACGCTTTCTATCCATTGAAACACATTGTAACGCTTTCTATCCATTGAAACACATTGAAACGCTTTCTATCTAGTGAAACACATTGAAATGCTTTCTATCCATTGAAACACATTGAAACACATTCCATCCATTGAAACACATTGAAACGCTTTCTATCCATTGAAATACATTGAAACACTTTCTATCCATTGAAACACATTGAAACACATTGAAACGCATTCTAGCAAGTGAAACACATTGAAATGCTTTCTATCCATTGAAACACATTGAAACGCTTTCTAGCTATTGAAACACATTGAAGCGCTTTCTATCCATTGAAACACATTGAAACGCTTTCTATCCATTGAAACACATTGAAACGCTTTCTATCCATTGAAACACATTGAAACACATTCTATCCATTGAAATACATTGAAACGCTTTCTATCTATTGAAACACATTGAAACGCTTTCTATCCATTGAAACACATTGAAACTCTTTCTAGCTATTGAAACACATTGAAACGCTTTCTATCCATTGAAACATATTGAAACGCTTTCTAGCTATTGATACATATTGAAACGCTTTCTAGCTATTGAAACATATTGAAACGCTTTCTATCCATTGAAACACATTGAAACGTTTCTATCCATTGAAACACATTGAAACTCTTTCTAGCTATTGAAACACATTGAAACGCTTTCAATCCCTTGAAACACATTGAAACACTTTCTATCGATTGAAACACATTGAAACGCTTTCTAGCTATTGATACATATTGAAACGCTTTTTAGCTAGTGAAACACATTGAAACGCTTTCTAGCTAGTGAAACACATTGAAACGCTTCCTAGCTAGTGAAACACATTGAAACGCTTTCTATCCATTGAAACACATTGAAACGCTTTCTATCCATTGAAACACATTGAAACGATTTCTATCTAGTGAAACACATTGAAACGCTTTTTAGCTAGTGAAACACATTGAAACGCTTTCTAGCTATTGAAACACATTGAAACGCTTTTTAGCTAGTGAAACACATTGGAACGCTTTCTAGCTATTGAAACACATTGAAACGCTTTCTATCCATTGAAACACATTGAAACGCTTTCTATCCATTGAAACACATTGAAACGCATTCTATCCATTGAAACACATTGAAACGCTTTCTAGCTATTGAAACACATTGAAACGCTTTCTATCCATTGAAACACATTGAAACGCATTCTATCCATTGAAACACATTGAAACGTTTTCTATCCATTGAAACACATTGAAACGCTTTCTATCCATTGAAAAACATTGAAACGCATTATATCCATTGAAACACATTGAAACGCTTTCTAGCTATTGAAACACATTGAAACGCTTTCTATCCATTTAAACACATTGAAACGCTTTCTAGCTATTGAAACACATTGAAACGCTTTCTATCCATTTAAACACATTGAAACGCTTTCTATCCATTGAAACACATTGAAACGCTTTCTATCCATTGAAACACATTGAAACGCATTCTATCCATTTAAACACATTGAAACGCTTTCTATCCATTGAAACACATTGAAACGCTTTCTAGCTATTGAAACACATTGAAACGCTTTCTATCCATTTAAACACATTGAAACGCTTTCTATCCATTGAAACACATTGAAACGCTTTCTATCCATTGAAACACATTGAAACGCATTCTATCCATTGAAACACACATAAGTAGATCGAAATTATAGTCGATGCACTGAAGTATATCGTTTTAGAGACAAAGCTTCAAACACCTGATAGCATCTGATTGAAGCGGGTATTTTTAACAGTGTATATTTTGGGTATTTAACTCATCAATTTACTTAAAAAGATGCCATTGTCCAAATTGATTAGGAATTCATTTACCATTCAATACTCAATATGACATGAAAATATTATTCGATTCACGACAATACAGGAATTATGAATCTGTAATGGCACAAATATCTTTAGTTTCCCTTGAAGCGACCACCTTCTACATGAGTGATGTGTGATGTTAAAATGACTGGCAATTTTGAACACATTTCTTAAACCTTATTGGTTCAATAATTTTAGGAATGGTGAGACATAACACTCTACTATTACAATACTATTCAATAGATATGCCTTATGAACTGAATTATAAACACGTTAAATAAGCTTAATTAATTTCAATTATTAACACGTTAAGCAGCAACACGTTAAATAAGCTCAATTAACACGTTATTCATCAATACGTTAGCTACTAATAAAGCACATTATTAATACATGATAAAACGTTAGGAAAATATCAGAGAATTTATTAGTTTCCACTGTAACTTATTTTGATAAATCGACAGAAAATATCGGAGTTGAGAAAGAAAATTCCTGCAAAAACAAAATATTTTCAATTTGATAAATGAAGCCTGTGTTAATTAATGAGGGAAGAGTATATAATGTTATGTTAATTGATTATTTGATGGATGGTAATTAGTTGAGTGGTAAAATATAAAGCATGTTAGTTATTATGATTATTAAACATAGTTTACAGTGAAAAATTACTGTTTTTCAGTATTGATGAAAAATGTTAATTACATAAATGATGACAAACGCCAGCGAAAAGTAATTACTAAGTTAAATATCTAAAAGATTATTCTCACTTTCAAGTTCATGTTAGACGAGACCATATCGAACAAACTGAGACACCAGACAATCAATTCAAAGCCTGCACCTGATGAGCATTACATAGAGGTAGCAATGGTTAAATACAGGATAAAGATTTTATCCATACATTCTAATGATTTATATACCAGGTAAAGTTCTACCTACCACTTAGTCTTTTATTATTATTAATTACGCTATACTCAAACAACCAATACCTTGCAAGCAACAGTTCTCCACGATCTTTTATTCCGTTATTTTTATTAACCATAAAAAAAATTTAGATATCGATATTCTTTTTATAACAAAATAACATGGGAATGCTATCTAACTAGATGACGTGCACTCGTAGAGTGCATACCTTCGCCACCGCATAAAACCTTAATCATCCAATAATTTGCCTTAAGAAATAAATGACCTTGACCTTTACCTTTGACCCTTTCAGTACCAAAATTTGAACATATTGTTCCTGGATAATGACCAATCGTCCCACCAAATTTCAAGCAATTTGGTTGAATACTTTTTGAGTTTTAAGTGACCTTGACCTTGACCTTTGCCCTGATCGCTCCCAAAATATAATAAACAGATTGCTGGGTAAGGACCAATGATAATAACGTAACAACATAGAAATATATATGATCGTTGGCTTTCGAGAATTCTATTCGGGTGGAAGCATTACAATTAAAAAGGTGTCTTTTTGTAAAAAAAGGGGAAATTAGTAAATTCTGACAAAATCGTCACAGGTACACTTTGCTGACTCTACCTCATATTGCAATGAATGTATTGACGGAAAAAAGACTCCTACTGTTCAAATAAATTGTCTTTGCGCTATTATCTTCACGTCTCCACCAATTATTTGCTGTGTAATCAAAGAAAAGGTAAATAAATAAATATGAAATATAGTCTACATTTAATTTAGAATAATTCATATTGATGTACTTGGAAATAATGTTAAAATAAATGGAACATTTTCCAATTGATATATAGACATATTTATTAACTGGAATAAAATCAATTTGAAGTAGCTGACTTAGCAATAATTTTATTGCAATAATTGTAGTAAGTTTTTTAATCCTCAATAATAATAACTTGGCTGCTGGAATTAGAACTAACATATTTTCAATTTCTTGATAATCGAGTTCACTCCCATAAAATGTGAGATAAGAAATAAGCTGCAGGAGAGCCTAAGAAGCACAGTTGGAAGTAAAGATAAACAAATGTGGCAGATTTTTCCATGTGGTGATAATGTGAGGGTGATATAAGCCCTCTCTCTAAGAGGATTTTCCCCTTATTAGGCCCAGCTTTCCCAGTTTTAGTCTGGCGAGCCTATATAGTAGACATGGGCGCTACCCGGGCAAGAAGGTTTTATGCCTGGGATATTCCCTTAATATCTACAGTATTCCCTCCTAGTCTGCACTCACAGTTTGATGATGAAGGAATATTCCTGTAACAATAATATTGGATAGTATTCAAATTCTTATACGAGGGTATATTCCAGGAATATTGGAGAGTTACAGTATTCGGTCAGATATCATCCTAGGATATTCAGGGAATATCATATTCCTATAGTATTCCATGCGAAACAAATTGGAATATTGTTGGAATATATATTTTTGATAGCATTCCATTATGAATATCCCATATATATCCCAAGAATTTTCAAGCTAGTTACATATAATAGTATTCCAAAAATATAACGAAGGCATATCCCTGGAACATTTGGGATCTACAGTATTCTTAGTGAAACAATGACAGAATGTAACGGGAATCGAATGAAAAATTTTACTTCCTAAGAAATACTTTTGAATATCCCTGGAACTATTTTAATATTTTTGATAAGGAATATATCCCATTGGGTTATATGAAGGAATGTTCCTGGAAGAAGGGAAATTTAAAGTATGTATTTCAAACAACAAAGGAATGTCAATTGAATCGAACGATGATTTTTTCTATTTCCTTAGAGTTTGGTTGTCTAATTTGAAAACTAAGAAACGTTAGTTTGTGAGATGAACTGTTGTAATTTGGATTTCATATGTTCTGTTCTAATTTTTACCATCTATATAATTTTTAACGCTACTTGTAGCTTTTGAGAATAGCGCAAGAGTTAAGCTCTTCGTCTATGAGGTGTTAGATTTTCGTGTTAGGTATGTGCTTCCATTTTCATCTTCTATTAATACAAAACTCCTTCACGGAGCTTTTCTGCATCCATGAGCTTTGTCACCGATTTATAATGTAACTTCTTCTATTAAGTCAGTTTCCTTTCTGGTTGCTTCTTCCAGTTTCTTGTATTTCAAAACGTCAGCGTTATGGCCTTTTGTTCTAGAGCAGATACTAAACAACCAAGTAAATTAAAAATATCGATCTAAATGAATAGAATATCGGATCAGTAAATTTAATGCTGGCTCCCTATCAGAAATTAGTAGTACCTACAAAAATTACTTATTTCGTTTGTATGAAATGCGAAACTACTAAAAGTTGCGAATCAGGTAGCCAAAATATTTTTTATCCAATTTAGTTTTCGCCTTGCAGTAGTGCAGTTCAGACGTAATTGACGGCCGGGCTATAATAGATAGTAGTTAAATTAGTGTCAATTCAAGAAAAAAGAGGTTAGTATTGTGATTGTAAATGTTTAACGTATGTACACCATTATTTCATATTTCATCAACAGCAGTTATCACTCAACAATTTTAAATTTTGGTTTAAAGTTAAGTATTGATATCTGGTGATAACGGAATAAGAGTTGGGTCAAGCATGTAAATTGCGGCACACTAACTAACTGCGGCTTCTAGCAACATACACTTCATATATTCAAAACACACGTTAAAAACTTAAATTAATAAATTATAGCATGCACTGCGCTCCATTTGATAGCTATGCAACATATTAATGGAATTTTGGTTTAGAATTGAAATGTAATTAAAAATTAAAATGCTGCAATTTACCTGCATGAACCTACTTACCGTACTATTTTAGTTTGTAAGCCTATTTCTATTCATATATACTCAGTTTATACTTTAATTGTAAATGGGTTCACTATGTTAATTTATATTACGAAATGTTTATGAATATTTAGCTATAATCTAGGTTAAACAATATATATTCTCTAGCCTCTGTAAGTGAAATATAAAATTTCATAAAATTATTTCTTCAGTGACCTGTTCTTTAACTGACTAGATATTAATATTAAAATTTGAAAAGTGCCAATAATGATTTTCAGTGTTAATAATGTTCATAGCTTTTCTTCGTTCATGAGCCCTTTCTTGTTTTACTTTAATTTGATTTTTTTACTTTTTTGACCCTTATGGTTTCTCAAAACCTTTTTCCTTATCTAATTCTGTATTCCCTTTACTATCTACTTTTTCATCTTTTAAAATTTGAATGAATCACTTATGTTTTTTATTTAGTTTATGGATTAACTTATTGAATACAGATTATTGATAGATGATAATTAATTATTTTATTTCTTTTTAGGTACCACTGTCACAGTTTCTGGCAATATGATTTACTTTAAGAAGTTACAAATCTAGAGACATGTCCTCTTCATTTCGTTGTGTGTACTATATAGTATGAAGTGCGTGCACTAAAACTATAGCTTCTCTGACACCACTAGATTCACTTCATAGTCGAGAATATCAATGAATTTAAGAATAATGACAAAATTAAGTGCTTGATTGAATGAATTTGCTCCAGGTTAATGTAAAGAACCAAATGGAAAAGACTTTGTACTAGTTGTCACACAGGAAAGTAGCTCATAGCAAATTAAGCTACCACCAATCAATTATTGTAGTGGTCAATAATTTCGCAAAAAGATACGAAAGCACTGTTGAGTGTTGACTGCATTAACAGATGGAAGAAGAAAATGAGAAGGTGATGGGAAATGAAACCTGTGAGCTTTTCTTAACTACATAAAAATTGAAAACATTGCAATTGAAAAGTACAACCATAGCGGTATAGAATAAATAAGAAATATCTAGTGAAAAAAACTGAGAGTTTATAGAACATAATTAGAGCCTCAACAACATATAAACAAGTTGCCCAGGAATTAATTTGTGCTTGATTACATTATGCTCTTTCTAAATCATGTACTATTTGATATTTTAATAAAATGATTGACTTATGTTTAGTTTTTTTCATTTCATCCCAGTACAAAAGGACAATTGTGGAAATACCTAGATTTAAGCAATGTGTCCTGTAATTAAAGTGGTAATATTCGTAGATTTTTTTATACAGTTATTTGTTCAAGTTAAACTTCTTGGTGTATAGCTATGTGACAATTAAGTTATGCACTCAAGTGAATAGTGATACATGGCCAGTGATCCCTCTTATTTTGGATGTCTTATTCCATTGGTACTTCTTCAATATTCCCTCTTTCTTTGGATGACTCATTCAAAAGATATCCCTTCAATATTCCCTCTTCCTTTAGTTGTCTTATTCCATATGCATTCCTTCAATATGCCCTCCTCATTTAGATGCCTTATTCCATTGGTATTCCTTCAATATTCCCTCTTCCTTAAGATGTCCTCTTCCATATGTATTCCTTCAATATTCCCTTCTCATTTAGATGTCTTATTCCATAGGTATTCCTTCAATATTCCCTCTTCCTTTAGATGTCCTATTCCATATGTATTCCTTCAATATTCCCTCTTCCTTTAGATGTCCTCTTCCATAGGTATTCCTTCAATATTCTCTCCTCATTTAGATGTCTTATTCCATAGGTATTCCTTCAATATTCCCTCTTCCTTTAGATGTCTTATTCCATAGGTATTCCTTCAATATTCCCTCTTCCTTTAGATGTCTTCTTCCATAGGAATTCCTTCAATATTCCCTCTTCCTTTAGATGTCCTCTTCCATAGGTATTCCTTCAATATTCCCTCTTACTTTAATGTCTTATTCCATTGGTATTCCTTCATTATTCCATTGAGATTCATCTCTGCGATTCCCTTGAGTTTCCCTTGTGATTTATGGGACTATTCCATAAAAGTGTCAAAAAACTGCATTCCCTGAATATCGAAAAATTATCATCATGGAATATTCCTTGGGAATATTCCGAGAATGTTTTGGGAATATCCATTTTTTGCGCGGGTACATCTATACCTTGCAATAGGACGTCTTTTCGAGAGAAAGTAACTATTTATAATAAAGCAATCGAAACAACAAATTAAGAAAAATTAAAGCTATAATTGTGCTAAATTTTCTAATTCATTAACTTATTATATGAAATTAAGTTATATCTACCATATTTCTGTCCCTGCATCATTTGACAATATTCAAAATAATTAAACCTTTCAAAGATCATTACTCAATTACAGAGATCATCACTTAATTACAAAGATCATTACTCAATTACAGAGATCATCACTTAATTACAAAGATCATTACTCAATTACAGAGATCATCACTTAATTACAGAGATCATCACTTAATTACAAAGATCATTACTCAATTACAGAGATCATCACTTAATTACAGAGATCATCACTTAATTACAGAGATCATCACTTAATTACAGAGATCATTACTTAATTACAGAGATCATTACTCAATTACAGAGATCATCACTTAATTACAGAGATCATCACTTAATTACAGAGATCATCACTTAATTACAGAGATCATCACTTAATTACAGAGATCATTACTTAATTACAGAGATAATTACTTAATTACAGAGATAATTACTTACAAAGATCATTACTTAGAAATATGATTACTCACAGATATCATTATATAAAAATGTTATACAAACCACATTATATATTTATAGAGGTTACAATGCTCAAATAGTGTGTTTGCTATAATAATATATATGAAGTAAAGTAATTACCATCGCAAATTTGCGGAAGGTTATATTTTACCTGGCATTTATTTATTTATTTATCATCTTGTTATTCACATAACTGAAAAAGTGTTCAACCAAATTGCCTGGAGTTGGGAGCCACCCGGTCAAAGGTCAAGGTTATTTATAACTCAAAAAGTATTGAGCCATATTGCTTGAAACTTGGTGGGACGATTGGTCATTATACAGGATCCATTTTGTTAGATTTTCGGATCGATCAGGTCAAAGGTCAAAGATCAATGTCAAGGCCATTTATAACTCAATAACTCAAAAAGTATTAAACCAAATTGTCCGAAATTTGATGAGACGATTGTTCAATTTCCAAGAACCATCTAGTAGAATTTTGGGAGCGATCGAGTTATTTATGGGAAGATTATAAATAACTGACCTTGACCATATTGCATGGAATTTGGTGGGACAATTGTCCATTATCCAGTCACCAGTTTATCAGATTTTGGGTGATAACGGGTCAAAGCGGCGGCGAAAATATACGCTCTACCGAGAGCACGTAATCTAGTTATATTATGAATTACTAAATTAAACTCATTCTGATGTATATATTTTTTTATACAATTTAGGAAATGAAAATTTTAGACAATACTCAGAAAACATTAGAATTAAGATTTTTAGAATTAGAAATTATTAATTATTCCTACATTCACCCAGTATTTAGAATGTAACTATTATATAAAGGAATTGTAAGAACAATGTATTTAGATTAAGAGTGAAGAGAAAGAGAGAGTGGAAGAGTGGAGAGAAAATCAATGGATAAAAAAAATTTGGTCTATAAATTAGCATAAATTAGAAGAGGGAAATAAACCTCTGATGTAACACAGCGATGACTATAGAGTCTGGATTTATAGTGTAGCGTGATCAAGTGTTACGGCCAAGTGGTGAGCCACTCGCTTTCATTTTAATTCATCTTGGCAGGACGCTTTGGTGCGCCCTATGGGTTCAGTTCAAGTGGTGAGCCAGTGGCAACATTTAAACTCATCTTAGGACGCTTTGGGTGCACTCTATTTTGGGGTCACGTGACTGCTGTGTATAATATTACGTCTATGACTCTATAATATTAACTCTATGTAATTACAGGAGGTGCTGGATTTTTCTCTCAGCATGTGGTAGAATAGGTACAAAAGATATTCTTGAAATATCTTAAACTGCATTTTGAAGATAATTTATTTCTCTTAATGTTCATTTTGAATAATTTTTATCCCTCTCTTTTGTAATCATGATACCACATTGAAATAAATTCAAAATGATAAATAAATGTGTTTGAAAACTTTAAGAATTGTTCCCAATAAATTTAAAACAATATTATTATAATTAATCATCATTGCAAATTATATACACCTGACGGAGCGAGCTGTGCCACACCCCTCTCCTAATGCGTCACTCTGGGCACTGGAGAAATATTGGGTGCAAAATCCATTTTAAGACCGTCCTGGTATCACTGAACAGCTCGCTGTCTCTAGTATAATATGAAAACTCTTTGGTTCAGTTCTTATCATGACATGATGAGGGGAGGGAGTGCTATAATGAGCGGTCGCGAGACAAAACTTTTTTATGATGTTTTCATACAATTTTTGCAGCTGAAATTCTTGTGAAGTATTATAATTTTGCACTGAAAACAAATTTTTAATGAATTTAATAATTAATGAATATTATATCGCATGACATCACACAGCAGAATAGTTTTAAATATATACTCATAGTGAGTTGCTCTTACGGAACTTTGACATTTTTCTCACAATGCATAATTTGTATTAACACCTAATTATTATTTGAATACCTAACTTATTATCATTAATATAGTAGAAATGCAACATTTGTGCATAACATAATAGCTTTAATTTGACTCCCGTTACCATTATTTAAGTATACTGTAGGGTGAATTACGAATTATCGGTTAGTTTCATATCTTCGGTCATATAAGAAAAAACGATATTACAATTGTTATTTAAATTTTATTGTAGATACCAACTAAAATAGAATTTACCTAAATAACAATTGCAATATAGTTTTATCTTATATGACCGAAGATATGAAACTGACCGATAATTCGTAAGTTTCCCCAGATGTAAAAATTCATTTTCCAATATAGTTTCGATTTCAAAAGAGGTAAAAATATATAACGTGTGTTATTGTAAGGAAAACACTAGTGGGTAACATTATTATAATCATCATATATTATTATTATTAACAGAGTTTAATATAGGTATATCAATTTGAAGATGTTCAAAGTTACCGCTACCTATATTTAAATAATATAGCGCGTGGGTTAGTCACTCATAACATCTTGCGATTGAAGTGTTTACATCTTATAATTAATCAGATAACATTCATTAGAGCAAGCCATGACGATATTTGATATGGGTATAGTTGTGAATAAAGATAGATGTCAAGAGAGAGCAGTAAAACCCTCGCAAATCATATACTCAAAGCGGAGCGAGCTGTGCAGCATACCTCTCCTCACTACGTCATTATAGCTACTAAGGTTTTGGACCCTCCGACTCAGCGTCCTGCAATCGCTGAAACACTCACTCTCTCTAGTGTATAATATCATTACTCTATGCTATGGACACTGAAGAAATTGGGCGCGCAATACCGCTCTGCATCACTGCAATCATATATGTATACTCTTTGGTTATGACACACTATTAGAATAGTTTGCATTGATATTAAGGTCAGTAGGTAAATTAAAGATTTTGCCAACACTAAAGTATGTTCACGAGAATAAGAGGTTACATGAATTATAACAACTTTGTGTGTGTAAGAGTAGAGTGTTGTGAGTAGGAGAGAAGAAACCTGTAAAATATTAGAAATTGACAATTAAAAATGAACGTTATAGAACATTTGATATAACATAAATTATGTAAAAATATTATTACAGTCTTTATAGTAAATTTAAAGTAAGTAAAAATTAATGAAAAGTTAAACTAAAAACTACTTATCTAACACATCATCTATACTATAATAAGAGCTGCGTCCGTCCGTGTGTCACACTTTTATCGAAACACACATCAAAAGGAAAAAAAGAATCATTTGTGGCAGTATCATGACTACGGGCTACAATATTAATTGACACTAATAATTATTTGGAAAAAAATATATGTATTGGTTTTGAGATTTTTTTTGTTTAATCAGAATATATGTATCCATAATACATACTTGCATTCAAATATAATTTAGATTCAATAACAGGTACTGTACTACATAGTAATAATAAATTGAGGATCTTTTCTGTTTGCTGGGCGCATTTGAAAATAATGGAAATAAATTGATAAAATAAAATGGTATCATAGTTACTGACTTTTAAAATTAAATTATTTAGTTAGAAAAAATACACACTTGTTTCTGTTTCCTGGGCGCATTTGAAAATGAAATAATAACAATATGATGATAATAACAATATAATGATATTAATAATATAATAATAATAACAATATAATGATAATAACAATTTCATTGAACAAATCAGCATTGTAAGATTAAATAATTGATTTAGAAAAATTTGCAATACGTGTTACTAGCCCGATAAGAATGGCAGTGTGATTATAAGTTTGCAGTTACTTTCTTTTATAAATAGGGGCTAAACGCATAAGCAACTCTGACTATAGAGTAATAACCTCTGAAGACATTCACGATTTTACCAGTTTTGTATATATTGGAGAATTAATGAGAATGCTGTTTTGTATACAATTGAGAATTAATGAATTGAAATAGTAAATTTTCTTGTTGTAAAGCCTTAATAGCTTTTACTTGTTTTGAAAACAACTTCGGTTGATGTTTGTGAAAAATTAAGGATTTCTCTCTGGGTTTACTTCGAATGTTTGTGAATAAGAAACATAAATAGAAACATGTTTTCTGACTATTGTACTCCATCGATTTAATTGCCGAATACATAATATTACTTACTAGTCAGACACATATGAGAACATCTTAATAGGGTTCTAGGTAAATTCCCCCGCGGAAAATTCCACCACAGAAAGTTCCACCAGGTAAGTTCCACTGCTGGTAAGATCCACCACGGAATATTCCACCGCCGGAAAATTCCACCACGGAAGATTCCACAGCATAATATTGGATTTCATTTACAGAAGGTATAACATTTAATATTAACTGATTAAAAGAAATTTTTTTTGGTGGTAACAGAACAACATTTCATTAGTTAGAAATTTAAATAATTATAAGAATATGTTATGTTAAGTCAAGAACTACGAGATAAGCTAAGGTGAACATACGAAATAATATACAGATCAAACGATCTTTTAAATATGAATCAATTAAATTTTTAATTAAATTTAAATCGAAGAAATTCAACAATGAAGTTCCACTGCCCCAGTGACCAACAATTTAGATTCCATTTGATTCTCCTATAAACATATATATGTTGAAACTGAAATTAAGGATAATATTTTGTTTGTAACATAAATTGTATTTTATATATATTATCTATCACCCAAGTTTTTAAATGTGCCAAATATATTTCAATTTAAATCAGCGACGATAAAAAGTGGAATTATTGAATTTGACACGTACTGAAATAAAATGTTTGATTAGTATCTATATATTTTAATATAAAAAGAAAAAATTACAAAGCTGAAACTTTCTGTAGCTGTTTAATGATGTCTTTTGAAACTATTACGAAATAAAATTTAAATATAATGTGTTTCAACTAAATTTTGAAAATAGAGTTAAGCAGGTAAATTGCGGTACATTCACTAGCTTCGACCTGAAGCCACAGACATACGAATAAAAATCATAAATTCGAAACTCACATAAAATATATAAATATTTTAAATATAAACAGAGTCTCTTTTGATATGTAACATCTTAATATAAATGCGGTTCTGCAGGTCTCTGTTTCAAAATGAATCTAAAGAATTAGACATTAAAAACATGCTTGTCATGTTGCTGCTTAATATTAACCTTTTCAATAATGAAACATAACAAAATTTATTTTTGTATCAAATATTAAAATCTGAACTTTAGTGTTTCTGTTGATAGATTCAAAAAGCTAAATAAATCAGTGTTGCCAAAGGTTGGTGTTCCAATACCAGCGTCATAGTCTGTCACTATTAAAATATTTAATGCCCATAATGATGGATTATTAATTGTTTTATTTATTAATAATTATCAATTACCCAAACTTAGAAATACATTTTAAAATAAACTGTTTATTTATACTCTTTATTTGTATATTTTTTCAAAATGGTGGAATCTTCTGCAGTGGAATTTTCCACATCTTGCATTTAACGTCGGTGGAATCTTCAGCGGTGGAATCTTCCTGGTGGAACTTTCCGCGGGGAACTTTCCGTGGTGGAATTTACCGCCCACGCTTAATAGTAAAGTTAGAATTTAAATATTATATAGATTTAACATACACATATAAAGTTGATTTAAAATTCTCCTTATTTACTATACATTTCAAAGTTATTTAATTGTTAGAATAATTAATTAAGCTAGCGATGTAACATCACTGCAATAGTTGAATTTGTCCTTAAATTTATTCACCTTTTATTAAACCTAACAATAGAAATTTGTGGTAATTATTAATAGTAGTAGTACTAGTAGTAGTACTGTAGTATTGTATTTTATAATTACCTAACAACATGTAGAAACCAAATCAAGATTTACCAAAAAAACTTTGTCAAAGTCAAAGTCACAGCAAAATAAGAAATACATCTGCAAAATTGAAATAGAACACCACAAACTAAATTCAAAAAGAGATACAATAATTCTTAATAAATAAATAATGCAATAAACGTGCTATTTTAGAATTAAACAAATACATATTATCACGAGAAATGACTTACATTTTTTTAACATTTTCTGTTGTAGTTTTTCTAGTCGTTCATTCCATAATTACTAGTTCCATCTCTTCATTTCTATTTGAAACCGCTTTTATTTTCCAAATAGCGTTTATGCAATACGAGTTATTTAACTATAGTTTTACGGTCGAAATATGTAGCTCTTATAGCAAGAACTACAACTTCGGGCAATAATTATGAATTATATGAAAGTTAATGCCGAGAATTAAACTGACAAGAATTAACTGAAAGTTAATGTCTTTGAGTAACTGAATGTTGATGTCACTAAGTAACTGAATGTTGATGTCACTAAGTAACTGAATGTTGATGTCATTAAGTAACTGAATGTTGATGTCATTAAGTAACTGAATGTTGATGTCATTAAGTAACTGAATGTTGATGTCATTAAGTAACTGAATGTTGATACCATGACCTAACTGGATGTAGATACATCATAATACCTCTTCCTGTTCTCGTAGTAGTTGCGTCTGAAGTATCACAAATGCTACATTAACAGTTTTCTGAGCTAATGTTCCTATCTCATGCAGCCGCAGCTAAAATTTTGAATTCCGTTCTTTTGCTACGCTAAGCTAATTTTGTTTCCTCGCTTCTCAAATTCTCGCTCTGGAATCATCTCTAATTTCCATGGAATGGACAAATTCTTTTCCAGTGAGCGACGGCACGGAATGAAGCCTGGCTTTATGCATGAGTGTCTTTAATCTTGAGTTATGTTTGCTCTTCGCGCCTCTGAAATCTAGCTGTCCATGTTCTAGAAATCCAAAGACTGCTTCCTGATGAGATTGAGGCGCTAGGAAGATTACATTGATCTAAAGACAGCCGATAATCAACGAAATAACCATTCCCACATTCTTTACGTCTTACTGATAAGCAATCTATAAACCGTCTTCAGATATGCATTATGTTATGTGAAGAACTACAAATAGAAACATGCTTAGTTATAAATTTCAAATGTTTCTTCATATAAAAACTCATTCAGTGTGTAACTACACGCATTAAAATAACTTGTAATCTTTTTGTGCCGTTATGTTTATTGATGTAATAATTGGAAGTGTTGGAGAAACTCTAGTGCTTAGTATTCTACACACAGAGAAAAAAGTACCTGAGAAGATTTTTTGCAGTTACCTACTTTTTTATTTCCCAAAAGAAACTTCACTAATTGTAATGCTTGTAGATATTTCAAATTTGTCTGGGTCATCATAGTGACTCTCTCTGATAGTACATCATCACAGTGACTCTCTCTGATAGTACATCATCACATTGAGTCTTTTTTCCGATAGTACATCATCACAGTGACTCTTTTCTCAGATAGTACATCATCACAGTGACTCTTTACTCTGATAGTACATCAACACAGTGACTCTTTTCTCTGATAGTACATCACCACAGAGACTCTTTTTTCTGATAGTACATCATCGCAGAGACTCTTTTCTCTGATACTACATCATCACAGTGACTCTTTTCTCTGATAGTACATCATCACAGTGACTCTTTTCTCTGATAGTACATCATCACAGTGACTCTTTTCTCTGATAGTACATCATCACAGTGACTCTTTTCTCTGATACTACATCATCACAGTGACTCTTTTCTCTGATAGTACATCATCACAGTGACTCTTTTCTCTGATGGTACATCATAACAGTGACTCTTTTCTCCGATAGTAAATCATCACAGTGACTCTTTTCACTGATAGTACATCATCACAGTGACTCTTTTCTCTGATAGTACATCATCACAGTGACTCTCTTCTCTGATAGTACATCATCACAGTGACTCTTTTCTCTGATAGTACATCATCACAGTGACTCTCTTCTCTGATAGTACATCATCACAGTGACTCTTTTCTCTGATAGTACATCATCACAAAGACTCTTTTCTCTGATAGTACATCATCACAGTGACTCTTTTCTCTGATAGTACATCATCACAGTGACTCTTTTCTCTGATAGTACATCATCACAGTGACTCTTTTCTCTGATAGTACATCATCACAGTGACTCTTTTCTCTGATAGTACATCATCACAGTGACTCTTTTCACTGATAGTACATCATCACAGTGACTCTTTTCTCTGATAGTACATCCTCACAGTTACTCTTTTATCTGATAGTACATCATCACAGTGACTCTTTTCTCTGATAGTACATCATCACAGTGACTCTTTTCTCTGATAATACATCTTCACAGTGACTCTTTTCTCTGATAGTACATCATCACAGTGACTCTTTTCTCCGATAGTACATCATCACAGTGACTCTTTTTTCTGATAGTACATCATCACAGTGACTCTTTTCTCCGATAGTACATGTAAGTCATGGCTATAGATAGATATTTGCATGTATCTGATTTCAATCATTACAATCATCATTCTATTCAAAGTTAATAATATATATTTTAAGAAGCATATAGTAAATATAACTACTACCAAAAACAATCATGAATATTTTATCAAACTAAAAGTTGTTAAAAATATAACTTGAAATATTGTCATTATAACTCATTCTTTTGAGAATAAATTTGTGACTCTATTTGTTGCAATTAATGTCCGTAGTACGTTGCATGTAAGTTTTATAATGGGTTTGACTGCAGATAAGGTACCCTGGTAGTATGAGAAAACTTGCCACAAACTTGGGCCATCGCCTCAACTTGCCGAACATTTTTCTCATTGCTGTTACTAATTTTAGAGGCAAATTATATCTCTGACAGTGAGGACAAAGTAAGAATACGTGTGAACAAATGTTATTATTATAGAGGTAACTTGCTAGGTGAGAACGGTAAAATTGAAACATTGTGCAACAATATTCACAATATTGTAATGGTATTGGTAATGTTGTAACAATATTGGCAATGTTGTAACAATATTGGCAATGTTTTAACAATATTGGCAATGTTGTAACAATATTGGCAATGTTGTAACAATATTGGCAATGTTGTAACAATATTGGCAATGTTTAACAATATTCACAATGTTGTAACAATATTGTCGATGTTGTAACAATATTTGGAAAAAGTTGCGCGAAGAAAATTATTAATTCTGAACAAAAATATAATATTGAAGTATAATATCATTTTGAGAATTAATTTAGTATTCAATATTTTTAAAGGTGAATTTTACATTCTTAATCAATATTTATTAGCAATAATAATAAGTATTCTTTAATGAAAAGAGTATTCCTTTATTATAACAGAGTGCAAGATTATAATTATTTTCGCAATAAAAATTCAGTGTTTGAAATATTCATTATTAAACTCTGCTTAGAATTAAAAGAAGTACAGTGTAGAGTTTTAAATCTAGTGACAGTTTTGGGATGAATTGGGATATAATTAATGGGGTTGAATCAGATTTCAGAAAACTTTATTAGTTTTAAACAGATTGTTCTCAAATTTGCAAAGTATATGTAGCTTTGGAAAAGTCTCCGTATGAGGCAGGTACAAATGAAAGAATTAAAAGAATATTAGAACAATGAAATATATTCCTCGGCAACAAATTTTCTAATACTATAAAAAAAATACCACCCAAGGATAGAGTATATAAAAGATATTGATAAATGTAATGTAGTATACAAGCTAGACTGCAATGATTCCAATGCAGAATACATTGGATAAACAGGTGGATATTCATACACTAGGATGGTAGAACATATGTAGAAGAGACGTGAGAGTGGGCAGAGAAAATAGTCAAGTTTTTCATCATTCAAGATCGTCAGGACATTCCTTTGGAATTCAGAAACCTGCAGTACTCCACCACAGTTCAAATATCTGGTATCACAGACGACTTGAATCATTTTACACCATCAGCCACTCTAAATCCATCAATAGAGCTTATGATGTTACACCTGCTTTGACTCCTAGCTATAGCTAATAGTTGTGAGTGATGAGTCTAGGACATTTCGTCCACGGACATTTTGTCCAACGGAAATTTCGTCCACGGACATCTCGTCCACGGACATTTCGTCCAACGGACATTTCGTCCACGGACATCTCATCCACGGACAAATAATTATTATTTTTATATATGTATAAGTCCGAAAATATGAAACCGTCCAATAACACGGACGTTTTTCCGTTTAAATGATTAAACGTAACACTAAAAAGTACCAATATCTAGCTAATATTTTATATCATTTTTTTAGTAGTATATTATATACCTGCATATTATTATTTATGTAATTTAGGTTGTCACTGTTAAAAATATTCTGCTATAAAATACTAATTTCTGAACCAGTAGTGCATCTAATTACCTAATCTAAATACTACTGTTGATGATTATTGTAGTTATTGTGAAATAAACACCACAAAAAATGTCTCCGTTTTCTATGTTTATGTACTGTAATAACATCGAGGCATGCCAGGTAATTAATACGGATTTTATAAGACTCGGGTGTAATAAAAGCGGGGCCTGCCTGTGTATCATTAAAAAGTTTTCATTTTTATTATTATACTGATGCCGGCCAACAGGATAAAAATATTGCAATAAGAATTTAGGCAAAGACCATACATTTCTAATTACCATCAAATAAGGGTGTTAAATACTTATATATTGTAGAATATATATAAATAATATAACATATAAAATAAATGCACACAATAAATATAATACAAAATAAAGCAATTCGTGGACGAATTGTCCGTGGACGAAATTTCCGTGGACGAGAAGATGTTCGTTGGGCGAAATGTCCGTGGACGAATTGTCCGTGGACGAAATGTCCGTGCACGGTGAGTGATATTTTGTCACATATATGTGATAGATAATAAGTTGTTTTATTGTTGTTTTCAGAAGTTGAAAGTGGGAATTATGAATGTTGTAAAATCACAGATCAAATTTAGGATAGTGGTAACTGTGAAGAGACTCAGAACATAAGCTTTACTGTTTTCTATGGCTGTTCTTCTGTCGTTTCTTTGATTATCTTCACTTTTACTTTTTAATTCTAATTTCAGGAGTTGTAATATTATTTTTCATTGATTTAATATGCACCTATGGTTTATTTCACTTTTATTTTATTGTAGAATTGCTAATTAGTATAATAAGTTAATAGAAATTATAATTCGGTAGGTCGATATCATATTTACTTTGGGTGAACTAATTGAGGCATCATTGGCTTCCCTCTAATTTATGTAATTCTCCTATTGACAATCCATTGAGTTTAAACTTTTTCCTTCAAACTCTATTCCCTGTAATATTCTATTTAGTCTTTAAAAAAACTATGATAATGTTCATTTAAAATACATTTGAAATACAAGGAACTAAGAACCTCTTGAAATAATACAAACTAAACTATTTTCAAATCCTCCTCCGATAAATATAATCTCCATCAATCAAGTTCTTTGTTTGATAATTAGAGACCGGATTTCCAGCATTTATTCTTTAAATGCTATAACAACTAGAAACAAATAGCATTAACAGCAAAATAGCATTTAACCATGCAAAATAGCATTTAACCATGCAAAATAGCATTTTACCATGCAAAATAGGATTTAACTATAATGACTAGAAAACAATAGCAGTTAACTATAATGACTATTAAACAGTAGCATTTAACGATAATGACTATAAAAGCTGCATTTAACTATAGTGACATTTGGCAACACTGTATGGCAACACTATTGGAGACAATTTGAATGAAGCAAGTCATTTAGTGCTACCAGCTAAAATAGAGCCTACAAGCATGCCTAAAGTGAAGTCTACTAAACGTGAGGTTGTTGCCAAATTAGTAAACGAATTTGGGAGTGATGTATTATCAGGTGATGGTAAAAAATTGAAGTGTATTGCATGTGACAAGGAAATGAGCTACAGTAGAAAATTTAACATCGTTGCTCATCTGAAAACACCTAAGCATAGGAGTAACTTGCAATGTGACGGATTGCCTTTAGTAAACGACGATCAGGGCAATGTGGAACCAGCTGATGCAGATAGGAAGCAATTTAATTTAGATTTATGTGAGGCTCTAGTTAATGCTAATATTCCTCTCTCGAAACTGGAGAACAAATCCTTTAAAAGTTTCCTTGAAAAATACACGGGAAATGTCGTGCCAGACGAGTCGACTCTCAGAAAGAATTATGTAGATGTTCACTATAACACCGCGATGAACAAGATTAGAACTCATGCAGGCAACAATAAAATTTGGGTGAGCATCGACGAATCAACGGACGTCACTGGTCGACACATTGCCAACATAATTATAGGAACACTGGAAGCATCGAAGATTTATTTGTTAAATACTCAACAACTAGACAAAACAAATAGCACTTCAATTGATCAATTCCTTACAACCTCACAAGTTTTACTGTGGCCCGATGGAATACTATTTGATAACGTTTTGTTACTTGTAACTGATGCAGCTTCATACATGAAATGTGCTGCCAGATCGCTTCAAATACAATATCCTAATATGATTCATTTAACCTGCTTGTGTCATGGATTGCACCGAATTGCAGAAGAGATCAGACTCAACTTCCCTAATGTTGACAAATTAATTGCGAATGTGAAGAAAATTTTTCTTAAGGCTCCGTCAAGAGTGGATTTGTTCAAACACACTGCTCCCAACTTAGCACTCCCACCACAACCAGTACTCACTAGGTGGGGGACTTGGCTCGACGCAGCTCTGTACTACGCTAAGCATTTCGACATCATTAAAACCATAGTTGGTTTACTTGATCCCGAAGATGCCTCAACAATTAAAGTGTCGCAACAACTATTAGATGATGAATCGCTCAGGAACAATCTCATCTACATATCTGCCAACTTTTCAACACTGCCGGACTCAATCAAGAAACTAGAAGAGCGGAACTTGAAAGTCGTAGATGCAGTAGGTGTGTTCGAAGGTGCCTTGCAAAGTATGAGCGTCGCATATGGAAGTGTAGGGCTTGCTGTGAGAAATAAGTGCGCGCATATTGTATTGAACAATCCAGGACTAAAAGCTGTGAAGAAAATCAGGGACGTAATAGTAGGGGATAAGGAAGTGGAGATTGAAGAGAACATCGCCCGCAATTCTCATCTGTACAAGTATGCACCAGTGACATCAGTTGAAGTGGAGAGAAGTTTTTCTAAACTAAAGAATGTTCTCTCTGATAAACGTCTCAACTTAACAACTGCAAACATGAAGAAATTCCTAGTCATTTCGTGCAATAATTTTTAATGTTAAGTTCCGTTGTTATTGCCTAACTTCTTTTTCATTGTTATTGTTTCGTTCAGACTTTTTTCTTGATTAGATGGAGTAGGATGTAATTTCTCGTAGAACCGTTCACTTAATTATTTAATTTATGTTATATTGTTATCGTTTCTGTCAGAAATAGTCTTAGTTACCTAGAGAAAGATATAAAATTACTTCTCATAAAACTGTTTACTTAAATATAATTAAAGTAACTTTATATTTAAACTATTCACTGTCTTAGAATATGTTCACGTTGGAATTAAAAAAATATTTAATCACTGGTGTTTTGATTATTTCATGAAAGCAACCTAATAGAAAATGTCAATCTAAATAATTAAATAATATTAATAATCAACTTATGTTCACTCAAATTTAAAAATCAAAACTCTATGCGTAAGTACAACTGTCGCATAATGGAGAAATAAATCAATGCATTTCTTTGGTTCTTCACCACCAATTATTGCATTTTGTTTACCAGAAATGGGTAATATCATTAAGCGAAAATTATGAGTCATACTGCTATAATGTATTAACTCACTATAATCATTATGGAAAACTAGAAAAAGAAGGTAATTTTTATCATCCTATTCAACGGTCAAAAATACATACAAAAATGAAAAATAGATGAAAATGTCTGTAATTTAATTTATGCAGATTGAAACAAGAAAACAGCGATATTTTTAAGTTAGTGTACCATTAAACATTTTCTTCTTTCTTCATAGAAAACAACTTACTTATAGCTATAACTTGCTTGTTTATACTGCTATTTGTCTTGTTTTTACGACTATTTTGCTAGCTTAAAGAACTATTTTGCTCGTTGTTAGAACTTGATAGCTTTTTTATACGACTATTACTGCTATTTTATCTTGCTATAATGACCATCTTAATAGTGCTATTTTGACTAGTTTTTAACGACTGGAAATCCGGTCTCTATTGATAATTCTCTTAAGGATTATTTCTTGATATTGTAAAAGTTGCGTTTCTGAAGGCAATCAAAACTTTGGTCTAATTTGTAGATCAAGAAAAGTATTTAGAAATTATCGAAAGTGTCTGTTCATTAGGGAACTTTTGATTTAACCCCAAAAAATATTAAAAAAGTCCCTCGAAGAAAAGTCGCCCATAGCGACGAGAAATATTGTACAGACTTTGTATATCTAGATACAGATTTTGTATCTCTAGAGTGTAGATACAGACTGTGTATCTGTAGATACAGACTGGTTAGGAGTAGATAGAGACTGGTTAACAGTAGATACAGACTGTTTACCTGTAGATACAGACTGTTTAACTGTAGATACAGACTGTTTAACTGTAGATGCAGACTGTTTATCTGTAGATACAGACTGTTTAACTGTAGATACAGACTGTTTACCTGTAGATACAGACTGTTTAACTGTAGATGCAGATACAATGTATACCTCTATACAAACAGTTAATTTATTTCACATAAAAGTATCTATATACAAACAACCTAAGCCATTCGTAGACTTCTTGTTGAATCTGCAGCCCAAATTAATATAATCTATTTACTATGCATCCTCCACAATATTCAATTGATAACTTTTTTAGGCACAAGACTATAAGATTCAGATGTTCATTGTAGTCTGCAATGGTGTCACTCTTCATGTTCATTCACTTCTAATTTGGTAGTAGCTGTAGTTAGTCCACCCCTGATGATGCTTACTTATTAAACGAAAACTTTTGAGTATATTGCAGTATACCCATATTATATTATACACCTATTAAACATATAGTGTATATTAATTACATTAGACATTCCTGAATAGTCTCCCTCTCTACCAGTTCTCTCATCTCTTTTCTCTCATCTCTTTTCTCTCATCTCTTTCCTCTCATCTCTTTTCTCTCATCTCTTTCCTCTCATCTCTTTTCTCTCATCTCTTTCCTCTCATCTCTTTCCTCTCATCTCTTTCCTCTCATCTCTTTCCTCTCATCTCTTTTCTCTAATCTCTTTCCTCTCATCTCTTTTCTCTCATCTCTTTTCTCTCATCTCTTTTCTCTCATCTCTTTCCTCTCATCTCTTTTCTCTCATCTCTTTTCTCTCAACTCTTTTCTTTCATCTCTTTCCTCTCATCTCTTTTCTCTCATCTCTTTCCTCTCATCTCTTTTCTCTCATCTCTTTTCTCTCATCTCTTTCCTCTCATCTCTTTCCTCTCATCTCTTTCCTCTCATCTCTTTCCTCTCATCTCTTTCCTCTCATCTCTTTTCTCTCATCTCTTTTCTCTCATCTCTTTCCTCTCATCTCGTTTCTCTCATCTCTTTTCTCTCATCTCGTTTCTCTCATCTCTTTTCTCTCATCTCGTTTCTCTCATCTCTTTTCTCTCATCTCTTTTCTCTCATCTCGTTTCTCTCATCTCTTTTCTCTCATCTCTTTTCTCCTATCGATATCATGACGTAAATCGAAGGAGAAGAAATGGGAGAGATTGCCAAGACGTGAGAAAAATTGTATAGGTATTTTTCTCTCGAGTGGAAAAGTCACTCCTGAGACTGAAATTACTGCCTCAGTCCATTGAAATTAAGATAATTTAAAGAAAATAGTGTGGCATAACAGTTGCAACTGACTTTAAATATCATTACTAATATTATGTGTATATATACATTACTAATATTATGTGGGTATAATTAAAATTTGCGGTTTTGATCTCCTGATTTTCTAAATTTCTCTTTTTCTTAATTATTTTGATATACAAATAAGCATTCTGTTCCTCTACTGTTTTTACATAAATGGTGAAAAATTCAAAAACTATTCATCCATCCAGTGGTGTCGTAAGTATGCTTGCGCACAAACAGAAAAATTTACTGAATTTTTTTTTTGACAAAAATAACTAACACAACAATCCTTCACAATATATCATTAGCAAACCAATATTGAGTAAATATTTAGTCTTAATTCCTTCCTTTATTTCTACACATGTCCTCCATTTCTTTACAGAATTCGATCCTTGTTCTCATTGCTGCCATAACTCTTCTAATTAATGCAGAGTTTTCTTAGAGTAAATTCACTTCACTCGTGATTCTCTCCTTCAAGTTGTCCGAGTTCACAGGCGGAGTTGAGTACTCTTTACTCTTCAATGTCCATATAAAAAATCAACTGGTGTCATGTCCAGTGATCTTGGGGGCACCTCATTTGCATAGTTAATTGCATTAGTGCAATTGTTGAAAGACATCAGTTAGCAAATGTCGCACAGAGATCGTCATGGCAGCAATGAGAAGATGGATTGAATTAGATAATTCAGGAAGAAATAGAGGACATGTGGAAGGATTCGGTAGATAGTGGGGAAGAAATATAGATTAAATATATATTTTATAATATTATTGATGATATGATATAAATATAAAATATTATAGTGTTTTTCTGTAATTAAAAACAATCTTCGTAACTTTATGTTTGTGCGCAAGCATACTTATGACACCGTTTACTATAATCACTGTAGCATCAATATTGATAGATGAATAGTTTTCAATTTCTCAACATTTATGTAAAAAAAAGTAGACAAACACGATGATAGTTTTAGAAAATTCATAACGTTAGTAGTTTCTGAGATATATCAAATCAAAGTTGGGTTCCGCTTTTTTTGACCCACCCTGTACAGTACCTACGTACAGGGTGACCTCAAAAAAATTTGTTTTGAATGTTTATTAGTCTTTCGTTAATGTAAGTACTAAAACCATGTTAATACCAATTTCTTCGTAATTTATTATCCTATTCAAAGGATAGCTGTCAGTCGCAACGCAATTTGCATCACAGTATGACAACTAATTTAACCCTAACGCGGTGAATCTAGATTATTCCTTTTACACTAAAGCAAAGTTTGAACTTATCTGGAATCATTGCTAAAAATGTGAATGTAAATATTCATAGTTACGAATCAACAACTAATAATAACAATTTCTTATGAGATCGAACACTAAGTCAGGTAAAAAAAATTGTTCTGATTTGGTTATGGTACTATTTAAAAGAAATTTAGTAGAAATGCTTTAGTAGATTTTTGTATTTACGTTAGCGAAAATCATTGAAAAATACCTTTTTGGCCACCTAATGCAGTAGTTGTGTGAATAGAAAATAATGATTAAAGGATAGCAACAGAATAGCTACAAATACAAAATATTCTATACATTATACAATATTACACACGAACACAGAAACATAGGAATTATTATTTAAAAATAGCAAAGCAGAAGATGACATTAATGCTAATATTGTGCTCACTGAAGATAAAATGAATTGATATTATTAAGGAAAGATACAAATAAGAGATAAAGAGGGAGGCCATAAAGGCAATGGAGTGGAAACCAAACACGCATCCGCCTGCCTCGCTACAGTGCTAATATACAACACATAAATAGAGAACTGTTTGAATGCACATTAACAGGGGCACGAGAATGGTTAGTTATCGGTTTGGATGCTATGCATTTTATATCCATCGTATGCTGTTCGTATATTATTATATTATGTAGCCATACCCCGCTCTTATTAAGTCTCAGATTTATGATAATCGAATAAGTGTGGGACATGTCACGTAAAATATATTTTAGGAATAACTTGAAGTAAATTATTTCCATTAAGAACAACTTGGTTGGTTGTTATCTGTTGAGTTGTTTTCACCGTAACTTATTCAAGTGGAATAGATTTAAAGTGGTATTATGATAAGCTATATACTTTATTTACTATGAAATGATTTTCAATCTATCTCATCTGCATAAATTAAGGCGAAAACAATTTAACTGAAAACGACCAAAAAAATTACCAAGTTACTCATTAAATATTTCCTATGCAAGGAGAAATTATAATTGCAAGACATGCCCCACAGTCATTCGATTATAGTAAGTCTGAGACGTAATAATTGCAGGGTATAGCTGTACTCATCGATTACAACTAAGTTCACCGCCCTCAATTCACCGCGCGATAAATTCACTGCTTGGTAAATATCCATTTAGTAATGAGTGTTGGTAATTTCTTCGAATCAAGATCAATAAAAAGGGTGACAACTGTATGTAAGTGTTGTAATTAAGGGAATACATTTATATACTTGATATATCACACTTATTCCATACACACTCCTCATAACTTCAGGTTACGAGCATCCGTTGTAATAAAATGACTACAATTTATAGAACAAAAGATAAAATAAAATTAATATGTGTAATAAAATGGATAAATTTTAATAACAAAATTGTGTGCATTGCCTCCTTCATAGTTAACAACATCTCTATGTTTGTCATAGACAGAACAAACCTTCTAGACGACCAGCAGATTAAAAGAAAGCCTTTTTGATCCCTTGGCTTTCTATTACTCCACCAATATATATTGTTCAGTGTAATTTCTGTTAGTTTTATTCATGCCTTATGCATTTAAAACCTTTAATATATTAGCATGTACAGAAGTCATTTGCTCATTGAATGTCCTGTGATATTATTATTGCTCTTTGGTCATCTTTGCAATAGCAAGAATTAACTAATGAACAACTGAAGAAGTCTCCATGCAGAATAGCCAGCGTCTTATATAAATATAGGCCTTTGTTAATCTATAAAGATCTCAGTTTATGTTATATTTTGAATTAAATTGTTTTTCCGGTGAATTTTGCTTGCTGATAGCTCAGATGTGGTGAACTTAACATGCGGTGAAATGTAGGTGATGAATTTTCCGGCGGTTAATTATTGGCGGTGAGCTTACCGGACACAGTAATCATCTCGTGTTGTTATATTATATGAATTCCTTGTTGTTTATTTATTAATTATTATTTATGCATCTATTGTTACTAAGGTAACCAACAAATTATATTAAATAACTGTCGAAAAACTATTAATTAATTACACTTTTCATTGCACAATCACTATATTTGCTTATTAATCTTATCAAGGTAAAGTTAGACTCTAGTGTTCATTGTGCCTATGCCATGTAGTGATATTTCGCAGTCACTGTGACTGTACGTTAAGCAAACTACTGCAATTGGTGCACTTTATTGTCATTGGTAGGTAGGCAGCAGCTGGTGTGGAGACACAAAGGCAATAAAGTCAATATCATCACAAGAAAATACACTTAATGGCACTAATGGTAGAGTAACTCAGAAGAAAATAATAATTATCTCTTCCTATCTATCTTGATTGGCAAAATAATAACTACTTCTTCATAACTGTTCATATTCTGAAAGGTGGAATAAGTTTGGCGTGGAGAATTGGAGACCATTTTTCATTCGAACATTTCATTATATTTTGATTTAACGAAGACCTCATATTGTGAATATATCGTTTGAACTTGAGTGGCCTTACCATTTGGAATATTCGTTTGCCTCATCGTTTAGACTTATTATTCTACCTTATCGTTTATATTTATCTTCTGGTTTATTATTTTGAATATCTGTGAGAATATATCAAAGTACACAACTAAAATACGTATATCAAATTATTTATTACCTTCGCAAATTTGCGGGAGGAAATATTAAAGGCGGCATTTATATATAATCTTGTTATTCACATAACTCAAAAATGATTAAACCAAATTGCTTGAAATTATGTGAGACGATTCTTCAAGATCCATGAACCCTCTGGTAGAATTTTGGAAGCGATCCGGTCAAAGGTCAAGGTCATAGTCATGTAAAACTCAAAAAGTATTCAATCAAATTACCTGAAATTTGATAGGACGATTAGTCAATATCCAAGAACAATTTGGTTATATTTTGTGAATGATTGGGTAAAAGTTCAAAGTTCAAAGTTCAAAGTTCAAGGTCAAGGTCATTTGTAACTCAATAACTCAAATGTATTCAACTAAATTGCCTGAAATTTGGTGGGACGATTAATAATTATTCAGCAACCAGTTTATTAGATTTTGGGAGCGAACAGGTCAAAGGTTAAGGTCAAGATCATTTATAATTCAAGGATTATTGGATGGTCAAGGTCATGTATAAACTGTGGCGAGGGTATGCGCTCTACCAAGTACCAGTTCTAGTTAATTATATGATCGTAAAAATAATGAAACTAAAACAATAGTAGGTAACCATTATATTTATTTTGTTTTCGTGTTTTACATTTTATTTCGAAATTTACAATAAAACTCTCTTGGAAGCAACAGCGTTACCAATTCAGCCAATAAATTATACCGTGCTCCTCCTAGAGTAACATTCGTGCCTCTCCTTGAGTAACATTCGTGCCTCTCCTAGAGTAACATTCGTGCCTCTCCTAGAGTAACATTCGTGCCTCTCCTAGAGTAACATTCGTGCCTCTCCTAGAGTAACATTCGTGCCTCTCTTAGAGTAACATTCGTGCCTCTCCTAGAGTAACATTCGTGCCTCTCCTAGAGTAGCATTCGTGCCTCTCCTAGAGTAGCATTCGTGCCTCTCCTAGGGTAACATTCGTGCCTCTCCTAGGGTAACATTCGTGCCTCTCTTAGAGTAACATTCATGCCTCTCTTAGAGTAACATTCGTGACTCTCCTAGGGTAACATTCGTGCCTCTCTTAGAGTAACATTCGTGCCTCTCCTAGGGTAACATTCGTGCCTCTCTTCAGGTAATTTTCTTTATTTTTCATAGTCTCAGATTTCTGCAGTAAATTCAAAGTCGGTGGAAAATCTTTTCATCGAGAATGAAGTGCGGAATAATTTTAGAGTTTGATTATCTGCTTGAGTTTCTCTTCCTTATCTTTATGGAGGCACTTCATATGGCAATTATTTCACCTTTCCTGCTTCATAAATAATATCGAGAATATAAAGAATGCCTTAGCTATAACTTCTAAGACAATGTGTTTCAAGAGGCGAAATATTAATTTATTTTTATTAATAAGAGTTTATCTTTAATATTTATATTAAATATTTAATATCAAACTAAATTATCATAAGAATAAAATTCAAGAAGCATAAATAATGAACATAATTTCTAACTGACGTGATTTTATCAAAACTAATAATTTGGATTAAAAATTCACTTCTCTTAAAAATTATGAGAAATTAAATAAGTGTTAGTAATAATTTTCTACTCCAATAATACATATAGCATAGCTATAAAAATATATATTAATTTTATGAGTACCTATCTGGTAATTATTTAGTTTCTTTTTATTTCAGAGCAGCCGGAGAAATATGACAATAATTTGTTCCATTTATTAATTTCCGTTGTTATTACAAAGTAAAGTTAGATTTAATGGTTATTTAACTTATTTCAAATATATAAACTTATACTATCATAGGTTGCACAATAGGGTGGGCCAAAAAATAACGTTTTGGATATTACTTATGGAATAGTAATATAAAGTTGATATGACAAGTAAATGTACGTGTACTGAAATTTGAGTGAATTCTGACATGATTAACAGTTGCTCCCAAGCGATTCATATATCAGAAAAGAAACATTTTTGGTGATTTTTACTACATTTTAGTTTAAGTAGGTAGTCCCATGTTTCAAAGTGTGGTCAGAGTCGCCAGTCCACTGGAGACTTTCCAAGAATAAATGTGAGTAAAATATATAAATAATAAAAGTTTTATCTGTGGATAAACTTCTATTATTGATACTATCGTAGGCATGAATAAAAATGAAGTAGTTATTAACCACAAAGCAAATTATTGACGTAGCAATCAATGAAATTTTTAAGATTTCCTGTTTCTCGTGGTCACGTCAAACTAGATTCTATCAGCTGATTACCATACCCTATATGTTACTGTATCCTGCGATTATCTCGGATTTGACTGAAGCAATACAGACTGCACCTACTACAGTAATGTTATGAAGAGGCATATATTGAATTACGAGGACTTTAAAAGGTATTACCAAAGATATTGTAATACAACCAGTGTATTTTCCCGTTAAAAATAAAGGGTCATCATCAATACCAATTTATCATCCGTTATTAGGTTACTTGTAATGAATTCAATTGAATTCAAATTTTCTGCATAGTCTAATACATTTTATAAATAAAATACATTTAAAAATTGAATAAAAACAAAGGAATTTAAATATCAGATCATTATATTCGTGTAAAAGCGGACACCAAATAAATAAATAAACACACGAGGGAGATTATTAGTATAGATAAGATACACTACTCTCGCCAATTTCAGGTTTCAAAAGCAATCTGGTTTCAAAAACGGGAACTAGAATTGAAATATAGTAAGGACTAGATTACGTGCACTCAGTAGAGCGCATACCTCCGTTTGCAACCAAAATCTAATAAACTGTTGACTGGATAGTAACCAATCGTCCCACCGAGTTTCATGCAATTTGGTTCAGTACTTTTTGAGTTATAAATGACCATGACCTTGACTTTTGACCGGGTCGCTCCCAAAAGTCTACCAGCAGGTCACTGGACAGTGGACAAGTTTATGACCCTATTTCCTATAGATGAGTAATAGAGAAGAACAATGTGAACAAACCTGAATTTTATCCATACATATATATTTTAGGATCAATCGCTATTTCTACTATTTATCACACGAAAGGCTTATAAATTGATTTTTAACTTCTCGATATTAACGTGCAAATACGAGGTATGTTATGAGGCGCTCGGTCACAAACACTAATATGTGTCGTTTTGGTGACGTCATATTTTTGCGTCGTCTTCTAATTACCATACACTTTATTTTCCTGTACCCTGGGTAATAGAACAAAATTATTGTCATATGTTTGCATTTTTGAGCTATAAGAATTTAGATAGATAGTCTTTCTTTTATAGCTTGGTTTATTCTGCCCTTTCTAATACTCATTTACACTTACCCACCAAATATTATATGAGTACCTATCTGGGACAGAATAGGAAACATTTCCCAGGTAACATTGAACCTTCCCAGAAGATTCCAGGAACGTTCCATTGGAACGTTCCCTGAATGTTCCACTGGAATGTCCCCTGAATGTTCCTTTTCTGACACATTCCAGGAATATTCCAATGGAATCTTCAAGAATATTCCCTTTGGAACATTCCCTGAAGACTCCATTGGGACATTCCCCGAAGACTCCATTGGGACATTCCCCGAAGACTCCATTGGAACATTCCTTGAAGACTCCATTGGAACATTCCCTGAAGACTCCATTGGAACATTCCCTGAAGACTCCATTGGAACATTCCCTGAAGACTCCATTGGAACATTCCCTGAAGACTCCATTGGAATATTCCTTGAAGACTCCATAGGAACATTCCCTGAATACTCCATTGGAACATTCCCTGAAGACTCCATTGGAACATTCCCTGAATACTCCATTGGAGCATTCCCTGAAGACTCCATTGGAGCATTCCCTGAAGGCTCCATTGGAACATTCCCCGAAGACTCCATTGGAACATTCCCCGAAGACTCCATTGGAACATTCCATGAAGACTCCATTGGAACATTCCAAGAAGACTTCATTGGAACATTCCATGAAGACTTCTTTGGAACATTACTTGAAGACTCCTTTGGAACAACTTCTGAAGACTCCTTTGGAACAACTTCTGAAGACTCCTTTGGAACAACTTCTGAAGACTCTTTTGGAACATTCTCTGAAAACTTCTTTGGAACATTGTCAGAAGAATCCTTTGGAACACTGTCAGAAGAATCCTATGGAACACTTTCAGAAGACTAAATTAGAACTGTGAATTTATAGTGGGAATGTTAAATGTCACCTGGGTCAAGATGGTAGTAATCTACTATATAAGCTATAGTGAGTCAAGATTTGCTGCGGAATCAATGGAAATATATTTTTACTACTATCTAATGGTTTTACAGTATACTCTCGCATCCTATTTTCAATGACTTTTTCCATCAAGAAAATAGAAAGAAGACATCATGGAAGAGGGGGGAAGTAAAACTAAGCTCTATGCACTAGGTCGACTACTCTGATATCACAGGTAACAGTGTCGACCCAGCGCACTCTGGCAATATTGCAGAAACCAAAATGAAAATGAACTCAAGGAACTATAGGGAGAAATGACAGACGGTAAAAATAGAGGAATAACAGTTTATAGTAAATAATTACCTAAAAAACAGAAAACATGATAATTGAAAATTTAAGCAATAGATTTATTGAAAAACAAATATAGTGCTATTTTTGGATAAAAACTAACTATTCAAATGGATGCTTCATCTATAGTTTAATTAATATAGATTGTAGGGAAATGATTAGCAAGTAAGAGGATATTTTATTCAGGTACCTGACACGTATAGCAGCTCAAATTCCATTACCCTGAAGGCTATAAAAAACGTTTAAAAAATCTATTAAAATACTTGAACAAAAAATCTATATAGCTAGCTACAAAACTTAATATTTATCTATAACATTCTATCTAATAAAAAAAAAAAAACTCTTTATTTACAAACGTTCTATAGCTGCAAGATTAGGATCAGTAGTCTCAAAATTAGGATCAGTAGTCTCAAAATTAGGATCAGTAGTCTCAAGGCTAGGATCAGTAGTCTCAAGGCTAGGATCAGTAGTCTCAAGGCTAGGATCAGTAGTCTCAAGGCTAGGATCAGTAATCTCAAGGCTAGGATCAGTATTCTCAAGGCTAGGATCAGTAGTCTCAAGGCTAGGATCAGTTGTCTCAAGGCTAGGATCAGTTGTCTCTAGGCTAGGATCAGTTGTCTCAAGGCTAGGATCAGTTGTCTCAAGGCTAGGATCAGTTGTCTCAAGGCTAGGATCAGTTGTCTCAAGGCTAGGATCAGTTGTCTCAAGGCTAGGATCAGTTGTCTCAAGGCTAGGATCAGTTGTCTCAAGGCTAGGATCAGTTGTCTCAAGGCTAGGATCAGTTGTCTCAAGGCTAGGATCAGTTGTCTCAAGGCTAGGATCAGTTGTCTCAAGGCTAGGATCAGTTGTCTCAAGGCTAGGATCAGTTGTCTCAAGGCTAGGATCAGTTGTCTCAAGATTAGGATCAGTTGTCTCAAGATTAGGATCAGTTGTCTGAAGATTAGGATCAGTTGTCTGAAGATTAGGATCAGTTGTCTGAAGATTAGGGTCAGTTGTCTGAAGATTAGGGTCAGTTGTCTGAAGATTAGGGTCAGTTGTCTGAAGATTAGGGTCAGTTGTCTCAAGATTAGGGTCAGTTGTCTCAAGATTAGGGTCAGTTGTCTGAAGATTAGGGTCAGTTGTCTCAAGATTAGGGTCAGTTGTCTCAAGATTAGGGTCAGTTGTCTCAAGATTAGGGTCAGTTGTCTCAAGATTAAGGTCAGTTGTCTCAAGATTAGGGTCAGTTGTCTCAAGATTAGGGTCAGTTGTCTCAAGATTAGGGTCAGTTGTCTCAAGATTAGGGTCAGTTGTCTCAAGATTAGGGCAAGTTGTCTCAAGATTAGGGCAAGTTGTATCAAGATTAGGCCAAGTTGTCTCAAGATTAGGGCAAGTTGTCTCAAGATTAGGGCAAGTTGTCTCAAGATTAGGGCAAGTTGTCTCAAGATTAGGGCAAGTTGTCTCTAGATTAGGGCAAGTTGTCTCTAGATTAGGGCAAGTTGTCTCTAGATTAGGGCAAGTTGTCTCTAGATTAGGGCAAGTTGTCTCTAGATTAGGGCAAGTTGTCTCTAGATTAGGGCAAGTTGTCTCTAGATTAGGGCAAGTTGTCTCTAGATTAGGGCAAGTTATCTCTAGATTAGGGCAAGTTATCTCTAGATTAGGGCAAGTTGTCTCTAGATTAGGGCAAGTTGTCTCTAGATTAGGGCAAGTTGTCTCTAGATTAGGGCAAGTTGTCTCTAGATTAGGGCAAGTTGACAATGCTCATGGATACAGAAAAGCTGCATCGTGAATACTGTCACTTACCAAGGTATATGACGATAAAGGACAAAATTGTCTCCAAATAAAGCCTATACGATCCTGTCTACCTAACACAAAATCTCTAAGACCTCGTAGTTGAAGATCATATCTCTAGCATTATCCTCTAAAACTGCAAGTAGCGTTAATAAAATTATAAACTTGGTGAAAGTAAAGAAAGACAATCCATAATGAAAATTACAACACGTAAAAACCCAAGAGACGCTACTCTCATTCTCTTCCATTAGCCATATACAGCTTCAGGATAGATCCCCGCCTGGCTTATTAACAAATTGTAAATAGTCATAATTTGAGGTTCACTATTTAGGGTCAGTTACGAATTATCGATATTTCCACATTCTCGATCATAGAAGTAAAAATTATAAAATTGAACATTTTAGATTGGTGACCAATAAAAATAACGTATAGAAAAGTTATATTAAATATATTCGTTTTATAGGTAGTATAATCGAAAATGTGGAACTGTGCATCAATTTGCAACTTAGCTGAGTAAATAGTCTCATCAAATACTGAACATGAGACACCAGATTTAACGAATAGAGGGGAAACCTTAGGAAGGGAATAACTTCATTCATTCTTCTCGTCCATTTTTCTGTTCCTCGCACCCACAGTCCGACCACAGAGTAGATCTCTGAAGTTGTACAGCCATTCTCCTATAAGATGTCCGTCTCAAAGTATCTGTAATTGAAAATGGCTTAGCTATTATTCTGCAAAAATTAAAGTGATGTAGCAGCCGCAAATAAATAGAATTGGATACAATTAAAATAATTAAGAATAGAATAGACTTTAACCCTATTAGTAGTTAAAAGAGCACTAATGCTCTGAAATTAAAATAAAGTATGTATCCATAGATTATTGCATGCAGGATGCATATTAGAAGTAGCATTCGAAAGTTTGGCCTCATTCAAGAACCAATGAATAATTAATTGGTGTCTAAAAATATTACTAAATTATCTGAAAGATTGAACTATGATTTCAAAAAAAAAAAAAAAAAAAATTTTTAGATATTGCTAATTAACTAGATATTATTAATGAATTATTCATAAGAATATAATTGCTACAATACTCACCTAGCTTTTTCGATCAAGATTGTCCAAAAAATAATAAGATTTCGTATTTTCTGTAGTAGCTACTGTGACATGCTTCCTTATTTCTTTTTTGATTTACATCAGTGAAGAGAGCCCAATTTGCTATGAAGTATGAACATCGTTATTCGTCATTTAAGAGTAGAAGAGCTGGAACTGTAAGAGAGGGGTATACAATGAGATTACAATTGCATGAGCTGTATTGGCTATTATGATTTAAGCTAGTTATTATCCCGTTATGAATAACGGGTTTTTAATGGAAAACGGAATAGTTTTGTAAAATTTTAAGTTTCCGGAAAATTTGAGTTTTTGGAAGAATTTTGAGTTTTTGGAAGAATTTTGAGTTTTTGGAAGAATTCTGAGTTTATGGAAGAATTCTGAGTTTATGGAAGAATTTTGAGTTTATGGAAGAATTTTGAGTTTTTGGAAGAATTCTGAGTTTTTGGAAGAATTCTGAGTTTTTGGAAGAATTTTGAGTTTTTGAAAGAATTGAGGTTTTGGATGAATTTGGATGAGTTTCTTGAGAGAAAATTTGATCTTCGGACAAGTTTGAGTTTTCGGAAAATTTATTGTTTTCTGAAAATTTAATGTTTTCTGCAAATTTAATGTTTTCTGAAAATTTAATGTTTTCGGAAAATTCAATGTTTTGGAAAATTTAATGTTTTCGGAAAATTTAATGTTTTCGGAAAATTTAATGTTTTCGGAAAATTTAATGTTTTCGGAAAATTTAATGTTTTCGGAAAATTTAATGCTTTTGGAAAATTTAATGTTTTCGGAAAATTCAATGTTTTCGGAAAATTCAATGTTTTCGGAAAATTCAATGTTTTCGGAAAATTCAATGTTTTCGGAAAATTTAGTGTTTTCGGAAAATTTAGTGTTTTCGGAAAATTTAATGTTTTCGGAAAATTTAATGTTTTCGGAAAATTTAATGTTTTTGGAAAATTTAATGTTTTTGGAAAATTTAATGTTTTGGAAAATTTAATGTTTTCGGAAAATTTAATGTTTTCGGAAAATTTAATGTTTTTGGAAAATTTAATGCTTTTGGAAAATTTAATGTTTTTGGAAAATTTAATGCTTTTGGAAAATTTAATGTTTTCGAAAAATGTAATGTTTACGGAAAATTTAATGTTTTCGGAAAATTAAATGTTTTAGGAAAATTAAATGTTTTAGGAAAATTAAATGTTTTAGGAAAATTAAATGTTTCAGGAAAATTAAATGTTTTAGGAAAATTTAATGTTTTCGGAAAATTAAATGTTTTCGGAGAATTTAATGTTTTCGGAAAATTTTCTAGTTTTAGGAAAATTTGGTAGTTTTCGAAAAATTTGGTAGTTATCGGAAAATTTGGTAGTTTTCGGAAAATTTCGGAGTATTTGGAAAATTTATGAGTATTTGGAAGATATCTAGTATAAGAAAACTAAGTTTTATAAAAAAATTCTTGAGCATGATGGATTTATATATGTATTTATAAAAACACATTGCTCTTTATTATGAGGAGGGATAATATTAACAATAGCTATAAATTATAATGTATACATTTCAATTCAAATCATGACTCATGCATTACTAGAAATAGAGTTATCAAAAAGTTGCCCTGAAGTGAATCAATTCGATCACAGTTATACCTATCAGCAGGTCATTTTTCTAGGTACTCACTATATCACCTCATTAATTATTTCTTTTATTTTACCTATCAGTTGACAGTAGAAAAAGCTATTGGCAAGACTGATGACTTTATAATTTATAGGCATGAATAATATGAATTGTCATAGCTAACTTGATATTAGGGCAAATTACGAATTATCGGTCAGTTCCACATCTTCGGGCATAGACTCAGAAGAGAAAACGATTTAGGTACATGGGTAGTACCTAACAAGAATTAATTAGCCTAATGTTTAAATAATTTATATCCATGATATGACACCGTTACCATCCATAATACATTAATAAATACAAGAATTCAATAATAATTAATAGGTACCTAGGGTAGGTAAATTTCGAATAATCTGACAGTTTCACAATCACGTTATTGGTCATATAAGAAAAAATATATAAAAATTATTACTTTTATTGGTATCCATGATATCTTAACATGGATACCAATAAAAATAAATTTCCGATTAGGTATATAGTTTTTTCTTATATGACTGAACATGTGAAACCGACCGACAAAGCGTAACTTACCCTACCTATAGTCTAGAGATAGGTAGCTCCTATTATAGTTTTTCATATGATCGAAGATATGGAACTGACCGATAATTCGTAACTAGCCCTAGTACAAAGGTAACTAAGCATACCTAAACAATAATAAAGATAAGCCAATATAACTGTAAGAGAGTAAAATTAATAACATATCTACTCATAGGTACGTAACAAGGTAGGTACTATTGCAACATGTATTCATTTTTTCATTGTTTATTAAGATACTAGATTGCTTGATATCAAGTGCCTACGGACCTAATTTAGTAAAACGATATAGGAATTTGATTAAACTACCTATTTAATTTGATGATACCTAAGTAGTTATACCTATACTTACAGTTAATGATATCAGAGTAGCTCTGTCACAATAGCCAATAAGAATCATCTCTTTGTAGTTTGTGGTAGCCTGTGTAAATAGTGTAATATTCACTAGCTACTGCTGCAATATGGTTAACTTCCGATTGGGTAGCAGGAAGCCATCTAGCGGACAACTGCTGTTCAATATGGCGGAGACACTTATTTGACGGGCACGTTTTTGAAAGTAAAATCTTTACCATTCTACCTATTTTCAATAGCGTTGAATGTAGCTACTATAATTCTCTAAGTTGAATTGAAAATAATTGTTTTTTCAATAGTATTTGTTCCATATTTGACGAAAGGAGCAAACAATTTCGATTCATTAATTGCACAACAATTCGCTCAACCACTCGCTGTGAAATGGAAAATAGAACTGATCTAGTTTCAACTGTTCCAGTTGAACTTTTACTTGTCAGAGGCAAATCATGTGCTTAGTGTACGTGACGTCATC